>JAZGTI010008133.1:4160-20569 GCA_036877585.1 Botia kubotai | reverse complement strand
CAGGTGCTTTCAGACCACTACCAGCAAATAGCTTTTTTCCCAGAGCTGTCTCTTTATTGAAGTCTGCCCCTCTCTGATCACACTGCCTTTACTATCCCTGGCTAAGTTTGTGTTTTTGCACCATTGATTGCTTCAGTGCTCTACTGGACTGTCTACACATAACATGCACACTTGCACTACCAGACTGTTAATTTGCACGGCGTTCATTACAGTACGAACTGTTTACAATGCATTTTTGCACTCTGGTACTAAATATTGCCATATCTTGCCATTGCACTGTTACTTGGACACCTTCTGTCTAGAATTTATTTGCACTATTCTATATCCATTGCACTACTACTCACTTAATCATAACTTATCATTGTATAAATCCATCTGTACATTTCTGTTTATAGTAATTCTGTATATTATGTTCACAGCACAAACACGTCTGTAAATTACTGCCATAACACTAATTAATTCTGCACTATGCAACCGCTGTATATCCTGCACTTGCTGCTATGTGACGTGAACAACAATCTTATCAACCAATCCTTTCTTAGAGTTTATAAAATGTTATGTGAATGTAATGCACTCCAGCACAGAGGAAAAGCTGTATGAGATGTTACTGTTTCTAAGGATGTGGGATTTATTGGAGATCTCAGTTGTTTCATTTAGGGATCAACTTAACTCCAAAGTTCCTTTAAAGAAATTAAAATAGAGGTGGAAACATTTGTTAAAAAGGAGAATATAGCTTTGAAATTCATTAAGACAATTTAGTCTTAAATAACTGTATGAGAAGTGTTGAAGGTAGGGTAGGCAATTGCAGGGAAGCTCGACAAACCAGAGCCCAGTTGTTAATTACTTTTGAAACTCAAATCATGAAATCACTGAGGTCTTCATTTGTTCTCAATTAAATATCAAAGCTTGGGAAAGCATTTGTAATTTCTTACCCATAAGTTTATATCTCTAAAACTGTAGATGTTTTCACTGTAGAACTAAACTAGTAGGACAGAATGTTGAAAATCCTTTTAAATTCAGTTGAAGACATTCAAAGAACAAATTATATTATCATGTAAAGATGTAATAGCACTTAAATTATAAAAGATTGTGTGGACAAGGACTTTAACATTATCATAGAGAAGCCTTTGTTCAGAGTGACTCTCCACTGGAGCATAACTATTATGTTTTTATGTCTTGAGCATACAGTAGACAATGGAGCCTTGCCAGAGAGCTGAGATGCTATTCAGATCTTGATAAGCATGAGGAAATCACCTGACTGAATATTAACGATGCTGAGAGCTCCCCAGCCAGCTCTGAAAGAATAGCTCTAGGGTCGTCTCTACTTCTGTCTAGGATTTTAACTTCCCACATACACACACACTTAGAAACACATCAGCAGACACATAAAAACTTGTCATGGTTTGAGGGTAGCTGTTGCCACAGAAACACACACAGTCTCAGGCAAGTATGGTTAATCATGCAATGCAACAATGCAGCCAAAGCCTGTGTGGATGCTTGTCTGCCTGCAGTTTATTAAGCCAGAAATAGATTTCACTGACACCAGATATGTGTGGAGAATTGGGCTGTTATTTCCTGTGAGCAATTTCGCCTTACAGATAATTTTTGGATCAGTCTGATTGTCTGCATGAAATTTGTTTAATAATGTTCCATGAACATAATGACACCTCACAGGTAGGGCTTTCAAACTGTCAAAGGCATCACATTTCTTATTTGACTCTATGTCTAATGTACAGCATGGACATCTTTCCCTCGCTTCTGTCGTTCACACACAAGCTACTAGAGGCAGGATACTGTTGTCATGGTGACGTGGGGCTTGATGAATGACAGTGAATCCATGAGCTCTTATTTTTAATTGGTTTATTGTAAGTCTATCTTTCTTTTCATTTCACATGAGCTCTGACTCATTATGAAATTATGAAGTATGGTTTTCTTTTAGCCAGGCTTTTCCAATGAAATAAATGCATTTAAGGCTACTTTTGGTGTTTCAGCCACAATCTGTGAAAGGTTATGACTTTAGAACTCACTGGTAGTCACACCAGTAGAATGCAGCTTGGCTTGATTGCCATGTCTTCGAGTTTCACCTGACATTAGATTAGATTTCTTATTGGTAGTAGCAGGGATAATTCAGAATAATCATTTATTTTGACACATGAATATTCTTTGATCCAAACCATTCCATTGTAACTCTGGCTGTATGTTTAGGGTCATTGTCTTGCTGGAAGGTGAATCTCCTTCCCAGTCTCAAATCTTTTGCAGGTTTCTTCCAGGATTGCCCTGTATTTAGCTCCATCCATCTTCCCATCAACTCTGACCCTGTCCCCGCTGAAGAAAAGCATCCCCACAGCATGATGCTGCCACCACCATGTTTCACAGTGGGGATGATGTGTTCAGGGTGATGAGCAGTGTTACTTTTCTGCCACACATAACGCTTTGCATTTAGGCCAAAATGTTCAATTTTGGTCTCATCCGACCAGAGCACCTTTTTCCACATGTTTGCTGTGTCCCCTACATGGCTTGTGGCAAACTGCAAACGGGACTTCTTATGTCTTTCTTTCAACAATGGCTTTCTTCTTGCCACTTTTCCTTAAAGGCCAGATTTGTGGAGTACATGACTTATAGTTGTCTTGTGGACAGATTCTCCCACCTGAGCTGTGGATTTCTGCAGCTCCTCCAGAGTGACCATGGGCCTCTTGGCTGCTTCTCTGACCAGTGCTTTCCTTGCTCGGTCTGTCAGTTTAGGTGGACGGCCTTGTCTTGGTAGGTTTGCAGTTGTGGCATACTTGTTTTATCTATGGATGATGGATTAAACAGTGCTCCTTGAAATATTCAAAGCTTGGGATATTTTTTATAACCTAACCCTGCCTAAACCTCTCCACAACTTTGGCCCTGACCTGTCTGATGAGTTCCTTGGTCTTCATGATGCTGATTGTTCACTAGTGTTCTCTATCAGACCACTGAGGCCTTCACAGAACAGGTGTATTTATACTGAGTTTAAATTACACACAGGTGGACTCTATTAACTAATTAGGATACTTCTGAAGGCAATTGATTGCACTGGATTTTATTTAGAGTTCTCAGAGTACAGGGGGCTAAATACAAACGCAACACTTTTCAGATTTTTATTTGCTTAAAATCGGAAAACTGTATATCATTTTCGTTCCATTTCACAATTGTGTGCTACTTTGTGTTGGTCACATAAAATCTCAATAAAATACATTTAAGGTTGTCAGGTGACAAAATGGGAAAAAGTTCAAGGGGTATGAATACTTCTGCAAGGCACTGTATATACCCTTTCAGTTTGGCCAAAAATGATCATTATGTACATATGTCTTAGCTTTATATGAGAAACAAATGTTCCTTCTGTTCAAGTAAAATCCTTTCCTTCACCATAACTCCTAAATCTCATTTAATTTAAATATGTTCCTCACACAAAACTATTGTGTGATCATTTATTGAACATTTGTGCATTTTTTTCATGTTGCTGTTGCTTAGCAGCAAGCCTGATTGCTCACTGAAACTAAGCAGGGCAACCCTGGAACCTGGAAATAAGCTTGCTGCTAAATAGGTATTTACATCAAAATGTTTGATGCAGTCTGGTACAAATTGTCAATACCAAAACAAAACAACAAATTGTGTTATGCCATGGCTGGAGAACTTGGCCTGATCAACACTGTCAGCCTGTTGTTTTACTGCAGTGCACCGGGTTGTGTTATGAGACGCGCACACATTAGTGACCACCTGCCGGTGCTCATTTCAATGTCAATTAGAGGCTTATCTTCTCAGTGTCTGTGGGAATGTGTGTGTTGTGTGTATCTCTGTGGTGTGTGTATTGGATAAATGCAATCAGAGGAAGATTATTCACAATCCCAGAAGGGCTAAATAATGTATAATTTCAGCTGCTGAAAGATATAAAAGACATCACTTTCATTAGCATGCATTGCTTAAGCAGCATAATACAATAACATTTGAACACTTTGAATGCTACAGGGATGCTGTTATAATTTAAGCCATAATGTACAGTTATCTTGTCCTTATTGCACAGAATCCCTTACAGGGTTATCAGGATTTATCTTCAAGAAAGAGTGCACAGAGTGAAACTACACAGCTATTTAGTAACTTGGACAGCTCAATTATATGTTGAATTATTAAAATATCTGTGTTCAAAAATATCTGACCATGATTGACAAATCAGAATTAATTATTCCAGAGAATTTAAGGCTTGTGTCTCTCTATACCTGCAGTGATTGGTCAGCACCAGAGAGCCCATTTTAAAATGTCAGAAGAGTATAAAGAATAAAGATTATGAGTGAATACACACTGTTAAACATGTCACATACAGGAGAGAAAGACAACCTTTATGAGCAAGTGCACCAGAAGCACGCAATTTTGCATTTAAAGCAATTCCAAAACACATGTCCATCTCACGGTAGTGGCTTCTAAAGCTCGTTCTATGGATGATAACAACGATCGCTATGACAATCCCTAATGGAGCCTTCACTAGGGCATAACATGGTTACCATAGCAACAGCAATGTTAACGTAAACATTAAATAATTCACACAACTATTCGTAACACACACACACCATTATCTCATTCTTTTACATCATTGTTGTATCTCTGGGGAATTTCAGTGCTGAATATATTATTGTGTACTTTGTGGCTGTTATTCAAAACACACAGTACATGTTTCATTTGCTGTTATTGTGATACGCTAGGGTGGAGCTCAGCGTGAGGTCAGGCAATATAATTTTTCGGAGTTGCAGCTTAAGAGGGTTAAGACCAGCAATAATGCTCCCATGGCAACCACATTCAATAGCTGCGTTGCAGACTGTAGCGAATTCATGGTAATCAGGTTAGTATTAAAGACTGAAATTCTAAGCTGCACTACATGGTTTTGTATTTTAATTTGTTTCATTCATGCCCTTTCGCCCACATATTTGCCACAACCTAGGGTATTTTTTTAGGCGTTTTATTGCCCCTGTGCGGTAAGAGTGTGAAAAGCATTTCAAGCTTTCAGTCCCATCTGAACATATTAAAGCAATTACTTTATGTTCCTCAAGCTGTGTATGAGCATCTTTCTCCTGTGGAAGACATAGGAGAAGCATTTTTGGCACTTTCCCATACAAAGTGACTAGGCTGTCAAGTTTTCAAAACAGAAAAGGTAGGGCAATTATAACAAGAAACAACAGGTCTCTTCATTCAGGACATCAATTTATAGTCAAGCCAGAACGACTAATTAACATAGGTTTCCTCTTAGGGTTTTCTAATGGGCTTTCAGAACAGAGATTTTCAAGTGTGTTCCAGTATTTTTATTCTGCTGTCCAAAATTATGATTCCAATTAAATCCACAAAAAAACATTATAATTCTATTTCATTTAGTTCAACAGATGCTCACACTAGTCTCTGGTAGCTACTAAATGAGATTTTATCTTGGTTGTGAGGTCATCAATTTCTAAAAATGTTTTTTGTTTAAATGACTATGCACAGTTACATTATTTATAGAAAACAAATACCTGTAATGAAGAGTCAGAACTGTTCATTGAGAGAACAACGTTAAACAGGCAACAGTCAATGCAGGCAGCAAACAATCAGAGGCGATACAACAATCCAAAATCAGGGCAGGCAGAAAATCAAAACGGCAATCAGCAAACAATCGAGAAACGGGGACAATCCAAAGTAATACACAAAATGACAACCAGAGAATAATGGGAAAAATGCTCAGAATTGCTGCAAGAAGGCAAGTCAAGACTTCGCGATGACAATGAGTTTGAGTCCGGTTTATATGGAGGAGTTAACGAGGGGCAGGAAGTGATCAGCGGCAGGTGAAGTGCATGATGGGAGATGTAGTTTGTGAGGTTCCGGTAAGTATTCGGGTGATGGTTCCCTCTGCTGGCACTGTGGAGAAGAGGCTGGAGTCTCCACCATAACAGAGCCCCCCCTCTGCGAGCAGCTCCTGATGCAAGGAGGATGGCGTTGCCGCGGTCTCCCACAGGGATGAGGGGCCGGCTTCTCCGGGTTATCCCCTTTACTCTTCTGTAACCAGTCCGTGATGGCAGGTAGTGTGGTGGGCTCGCCGGACCATGCAAAAAGGGGGGGTTGGAAGCCTAACACACATTTGAAGGACGTTAATCCCGTTGAAGGTTTGACCAGTGAGTTTTGGGCATATTCTGCCCACATCAGGAATCTGCTCCAATCATTCTGTCGTTCGTGGCAGTAGAATCTTAAGAAGCGAGTGAACTCTCGTGGTTAAGCCTCTTGGTCTGAAAATTGGACTGAGGATGATATCAAGACTTAAACTAATGTTTACCCCAAGGCTCTTGAAGAAAGCTGATCAGACTCTGGATGTGAATTGGGGCCCTCAATCCGAGACGATATCTTCTGGTAATCCATAAAATCTGAATACATAATTACATAGGGTCTCAGCTGTTTCTAGGGATGTGGGGAGTCTAGGTAATGGCACTAGGTGGCATGCTTTGGAGAAACGGTCCACAATTGTTAGAATAGTTGTGTTACCCTGAGAATTAGGGAGGTCCGTAATAAAGTCCACAGCAATGTGTGACCAGGGGTGTTGGGGTATTGGTAGAGGTTGTAATAGTCCAGAGGGGAGTTGTTTGAGGGTTTTAGCTATTTGACAAGTATTACATGTTTGAATGAATTTAATGGTGTCATTGGACAGAGATGGCCACCAGAATCGGTTCTTCAGTAGTGCAATGGTTGCTGTGATGCCTGGGTGACCTGAGCTGGGAGTTCCATGAACTAGAATGATTATACGATCACGAAAGGGTTCAGGGACAAAAGTGAGGTTGTTGGGGCAAGTCTTTTGGCAGAGCTGTTCTCTCCAGCTCTTCTGGAGGACACAAATGCTTCATAAAATAATTCCATGTGACTAATTTTTATTTTTAGGTGAACTAAGGTTTTTAAAAAGTTTAAAAAACTTTTCAGTAAAGTGACCCTAAACTTTGAACAGTAGTGTAGTTACTCTTTGATACAGCTTTGAAATATTGTTAATACATCATATCATTAACAAAAATATAAGGTTCAAAACATGTCATTATATGCAAGACGTTCTGTGGATCAGCTGAGCAATAAAATATAAACATAAAATGTTTGTAAAGTAAAATGTAAACCATCTAAAATGTTACACTTTAAATGAATACAAAAAATAACTTGAGTACACTCAGGGTGTACTCACACTAGGCACTCTGAACCACATCAAGCAGGTTTGACCTCCAAAATCTGGTTAGTTTGACCAGCGTAATTGCTCCGAACCGTGGTGTGACTAACTGCACCGGAGCACAGAACAGCTACTACTGTGTGTGCTAATGTCATCATTATGACAACAAACATCCTCTAGGACTACTTGGAGATTAGTTTAATTAATTAAATTATTTGGAGCATATTTAGTTTTATAATGAATATAATCTCACCTTGATGATGAAAAAGAATTGTAGTTTGCGAGTTTGCAAATCGCCCCATCAAGTCGGCGCCCGTAATAGTCTTATGATATGTGCTGTACAATCAAGTGACAATTACTGTGTGGCATAAATGATAAATCTATAAGGCAGTGTACTGGCAAAATTACTTTTTTCTAAACAAAACAAATGGTGTTTTGGTTGATATTTATTCCTCTGTAATTATTTAGTATCTTTTATCTTGTCCGCTAACATTATGCTTGTTTAGAAAAACTGTTATATAAAGTTTTTAAGGAAAATGTATTGTCCAAGATAATATACAAACCCACCAATTACATTTTCTGTGTAAATGTGCATTTTAATAGTGTTGTCAAGCAATGGTGTGAGTCTCCTCATTTACATTTTTAATTAGTTACTGCATGTCCACCTTTATAGAGTGAAAACAAATCTGAAAATACAAAGTAAAAATTACCAAATGACTACCACAGCACGACATTGTTACAACGTTGAGATTACTAACCTGCAATGTCACAAAGTTACATCATAGCAGCGAAACGTCTTGGGTTACGTATTGTGACGAGGCGCACCGGGGCAGTCAGCATCGCCCTGGCAACGGACGCGCCGCACCTGCCCGAGCTCATCACGGGCGGACCAGGCACAGCTGCGCCGCGTCAGAGGGAGAGGAAGGAAAAGATTCGGATGGAGCCGAAGATTGGGAGAAAAAAGGTGAAGGAGACTGGAAGGAGAGCGGAGCCTGGGAGTGACCCCAGCCGGAGATACGTAGCTTGTCCCCCGCGAACGCTGAGAGCAGCGAGTGGCCGTAAGCCGCTTAAGAGAGCACGCGCCACCGCACACTCGCACCGCCAGGAGGGACGCAACCCCGAGCACGAGCCACACCAGCCGCACCAGCACCTGCACCAGCAGCCAGCCCGGCTGCTTCCCCCACGCACTACACCCCTTGTTTGTGTCAATAAATCCACCCTTCGGGGTTTTTCTCACCGCCTGCCTTGTCGTGTGATTCTTCACCCGTGACAGTATGTAACCCTGTTTCCTGAGATGGGGAACTGGACACAAAAAATTAAACCTCCCCTGCCTCTGCGAATCAAATGGTGGAGGACAGAAGGCTTGAAGTACCACCGGGTGACCAGCCGCAGCCGACACCTTGGGGATAAAGTGTGGTCTAGGGTGCAAAATGGGTCACAATCCGAGCAGGCAGGTAGAGCCTGCAGATCTCCCACTCTTTTGAGTGATGTAAGAGACAAAAGAGCCACCTTTAGGGTCAGAAACTTATCCAAGGATTACTCAAGGGTCTTAAATGGAGCCAAAGGGAAACCCCTTAGAACAATGGTAAGGTCCCAAGAAGGCACCCGCGTGTGACAGAAAGGCCTCAGTAGTCTGACACCACGCAGAAAACCACCAAAGGGTGTCTACCAATATAGGCTCCATCGACAGGTTTGTGGCTAGCAGACACGGCGGCTACATAAACCTTTAGGGTGGTGGGAGCCAACCCTGCAGAGAGGCACTTTTGAAGGAACTCCAGCACTGAGCCAACAAGGCAGTGAACTGGGTCAACTGGGACACAAAGAGCTGCCACTTCAGCGCATACAGCTGTCCTAGTAGATGGGGCTCTGGAACTCAGAATGGTCTCGACAACCTCAGTTGAGGAAAGTGTGACAACCTACCATGGGCGGTTTTAGGCATGGGCGAATGGGGCAGCCGTCCGGGGCGGCATTTTTTTCATGACACGTGGGGGGCAGCACATGAACTTGGAGAAAAAAAATCATCTGTGCCGCTAAGCGGTTTTTACCTGTGCCGCCCCTGCTGCTGAAGGAGCCGCATAGAAGCTGAGAGAGCGGGGGGGGAGGTGGTGTGTGGTTTAGTTGTCGGGGGGGCGCCGGAAAGGAGTTAGTTGTCGGGGGGGGCCGGGAGGGAGTCTCGCCCGTGGCGCAATTCAATGTAGAACCACCACTGCAACCTACAGTGTGAAAAGGAATGTTTAAATGAAACGAAACCAAGCAAATATCACACACACTTTGCAGGCACATCTGAGCATTAATATGTAATAAAGTAGACAAAGTATTAATAGCAATAATTTCCTTTACATGTACTGGATTAAACAGCCACACCTGAATCTCACTAATTTGTAATCACAATCGGTGGGTCAGTGTGGTTCATTATAAATACATACATAACATTACAATACCAATTCTAAACCTACCTTTTTTAAACATCGAATTAACGTTATTGCTTGGTTATAAGAATTAACTTTTTAAATTCTGTAACGTTCCACTAACAACTTAAGAATAACTTTTTGTATAACCGACAACTAACTGAATGGAAAGGAGAACTTAAATAGGGCAGATAACGAGGGGCAAACAGGTGATGACAATTAACTAATCAGAATTAAACAAGAACAGAAAAACATTCATAACTGTGACAGTACATTACATGCATATGTAATCTACAACATAGTCTTAAGCAACTATTTAAATCTTACATGTAAAGTGCATAGCTGGTGGCAGCATTAAATATTGTAGTTTCAATGTATACTTGAATGGTCACCTAAAATTACATGATTCTGCAAACTGTATAACAATGTTGTAAGCTACCTGTTTGTCCTACATGCCCACATTACATTATTTTCCTTATAAAATAGTAAGTTTATATTGGGTTTGAATAAACTTGTTTGTAGCTTACCCTGGTTATTTCTCTGGAGTCATCATATATTTACCAGAAAGACTCAAACAGATCATGTAAAAAAGTTCTTCCATCCATAGTCTGAATGGGGTTTCAGTGGGTTTCAGATTCTAGCTGTTCCTGCCTTGAAGATAAAAGCAGGGGCAGAGCCTACCCCCAAAGAGTTGAAGAAAGAAAACTGATACCTACTTGCTGAAGTGTTTTTTAGAAGTACGATTTTTTAAGATGGCCACTTTAGGCCATGGTGTGAGAAAGTCCACGTAGGCCCTGAAAAAGGGCCATTTTAGGCCATAGAATGTCCAAGAATATGCTCAAATTTAATAATAAAATTGTGAGCTGAATTTTGTGTCTCCACACAGACATAATTGCAATAATGCATAGGCCAGTGTATGAGGGCCACATTAGGCCATGGTGATCTGAAGCAAAATAGACTAGTGAGTTGGTGAAATGTTAAAAATTTTGCTCTTCATGCCACATAGGCATGTTATGAGGGCCCTACTAACTATGGTGTTAAAAAGGCTGCTTAGGCCCTGTTTGAAGGAGGTAGGGGAGGCACGCTTAAGTTACAGGACCATAAGTGGGTCACCACCACCAATAACTTGCATAAAGAACATACTTAAATATTAGAAAGTCATTTATATAGGCATTGCGATTATTAAACAATGTTTAATGAGTGTTAGAGGCATGTTAGACTTTAGTGTTAAATCAGTGGAAATGCTACCTTAGGCGATAGAACGAGAAAGAAAGCCACGTTAGGTCATAGGGCATAGGGGTTCAAGGGGCACTTGTGGCCCAATGACCCAAAGGTTGCAGGCTCACAGTCGGCATGAAACAACTGAGGTGCCCCTGAATAAGGCACCCCTCCCCAGTTGCTCCCCCAGCACTGTGGTGATAACTGCCGACTGCCCCGGGCATGTCTGTGCTCACAACCTGCAGTGTGTGCATTCACCACTCCCTGGATGGGTCAAATGTAGAGGTCACACCACAAGTATGGGCCACCATACATTGGCCATAGAACGACAAAAGCTGCATAGGCTGCAAAAAGGTCCACGTTAGGTCATAGAGCAAGAAAAGCCGGATAGGCTATGAAAGAGGGCCACATTAGGCCACGTAGAATAAAGCCATGTACGCTGCGAGAGAGGGCCATGTTAGGTCATAGAGTGAGGAAGGCCACATAGGCCATGAAATAGAAAAAAAACATACAGTAGAATTAAGTGCAAGTATGTATATCCACCAGTTACTACCACCAGTGATGGTGTAGAGAACATTGATCGTAACGTCCTTTGTTACAGGAGGACCATTAGGTGATGTGACTAAAGGGGGAGGGAATATGAGTGCTGTGGCATATTCTGAAACAGTGAATCATAGAAGCATAGGGGAAGGAGTTATTAATACTAGATAAAGTAATTGTGACACCTGATCCCGGAAAGTCTGTCTTGAAGTATTATACATTTGGTGAAAAATGTAAATCAGAAAGTGACAAATCTCAGATGGGTGTAAATGTTGTGATTTATTAGTAAATCCTCTGGGGCACAAAAACACATAGAAAGATGAATCAAGATGAGAAGGGTGAAAGTAGGAAACTACTGAGACATTAGTAGGGGTAGAGGGGTGGTTGAGTATGTGCTTTTGCTTGGGTTGCAGGCCTGTATCAGTGTGGGCAGACAATATTTGGGTGTGGGTCCTTGCAAAAACTACCAACGTGTGATAATTTTAAATAAAATAAAGGATTAGCAGTTTATTGTCAGCAACAGACCAGTCTAATTGTTACATAGTCGAGCTCCCGCGATGAGCGAGGAGCTCGGGACTCTTATTTTGATGTTTAGTTTTGTCGCTTGTTTATGGTGTCTTTGTTCTTTTATGTCACTTCCTGTTTTGTGTAATCATTTTCACCTGTGTTTGTATGATTAGTATGTGTATTTAAGTTCCTGGTTTCGTCAGTCATGTCGTGGGTTATTGTTTAGGAGTATTGTTGTTAGCGTTCGTTCAAGGTTTTTCCATTGTGTCTGTTCTGTCAAGTTTTGCCTGGTTTTTGGATTTCGCCTGTTTATTGGATTACTCTTTTGGATTACCCTTTTGGATTCGCTCGCCCTGATTTGAATTGTATGTTTATCACTGTTGTTTGTCTTTTTTGTATTTTCACTAATCACTGCTGTTGCACTTGTTGTCGCCCTTTTTGTTCTTTTGTTTTTGCAGTTGGTGTTTGTGTTTACTCATGTGTGTATAACTTCATTAAATATCGCTTGTTTTAGTTCCGTGTCAGTGCCCTGGTTTATACACAAACGCAACCATCAGCCACCACCGTAACACTAATCTTGTTGTAAAGTTTTATAAATGACAGATTTCGCTAAGCATGATTTGTGGTATTCATAAAATAATGTACCCCCCCATAATGCTGATTAAAGTCTGCCATCATGATCAGGTAGAAATCAAATTCTTCCCTCCCATCAGGGAAAACTTGACATAAAATATAAGTATAATACCAGCAACAAATTTTGAAAATGATTTGGTGGTCACATAAACTCTCATTGTAGTCTGGGATCTGATGTATTAGGAAAACTGCCACATCACCACAGTCAACCATTTGCTGATTGGCCGCTGGCAAAGAAAGCAGCACTGTAGCCAAATTTATGTCCTCACCTTGAATTATATTTGTTCCTAACTGGGGGCACATGGTAGTAGTGGCAGATGGAACAAATCACCTACTGAAAACTTGTGTTGGAACTACAGTGGAGGAGCAGATCTTCCCTTGAGGACCATGGGAACAGCTAGAGCCTTGAGCATACTGACGATTTTGTGCAGAGAGTCATCTCCGGTTATCAGAGTCAGTGTGATCAAAGTCAATAATAGCTTTCTGTGACATGTTGGGTTTGCAACTAAACATGAGTGTGTGAATGTCAGTGTCAAAATCTGTGAACTCAAAAGTGGGTGAGTACGGATTTATATACTCCAAGTGTCTTTTGGCTAGATCGATGATTAATGAATGAAATGGCATTAGAGTCTTACTGGTAGAACTTCCAATAGACCAGTTGTCAGACAGATAAACAACAAAACAACAATAAAAAAACACAAACTAATTTTTAAATGGCTCTTACAATGTGGACAGGGACAACTCACCCAGGATTTAAACTCAATGTGGCAGTATTCCAGTCAAGAACACTATCGGCTCCCCCGCACACTTTCTTGTTTGACACAAACAACATATAACCTATATGTCAAGGTTGTTTTTGAGTAATACATGCACACAACGCCTTGCTCTGCCTACCACTGCCATCCTCTTTCCTGTTTCATACCATCAGATTGTCTCCTGATATTTTCCTGGTCCTCACAATTTGGTGTCAGAAGTGGGGTTTTCCAGTAAGGAGACTGGAAGGAGACTGCTTTGCTAAATCTAAAAGATGTAATGGCACAAAAATGTGCATGTGCTGAGATGCTGGGCAAGTTGGATCCTGGTCAAGATGGATAAGAACCGCAACGGGCAAGTGGAGATACTGTGGGGCAGATATCTATGGAGAGGCCTTAGATATTGCTGAGCTGAAGGATATGTTCTAGAAATTATTGTCAATTAACATGATAGACAGACTCGTCAAGAACAAGAAACAGCACAACAAAAAACTAAATATAAATCCTTGCAACATTAGTTTCGGTTACATCAAGATGTTAGTCAGCAGACCTCACTGGGAAACCCATAGCCTAAAAAGGGTGATGATCGATAGACATCTTCTGGAATTTTTTGAGGTGGCCTTATGCCTGGTCTCCCTTCTCACTGGTAAGCCCATGTGCCCTATGGATGTAGCAGTGGTGAATAACTGGGTGGGTAAAAGGGTGGGTAAAAGAGTCAACATTGAAAGAATACTACATTAATTCTAAGACCTATCAACAGAGGTTCCATTAAGCATGGGTGTTGTAGGCCCACCAGAGAGAAGTAGCAAATATAGGTTGCTTATTATATTAATAAACAAGGCGTTACCCTGAAGTTTTCACATAAGCTAAATCTGTAGCATTCTGTTTGATTCTGTTTTTTGCAAAAGTTTGATTTCCCCAAGAAATATCACATCACAGAGTCCAATTTTATCCCAAAGTTATTGCAGCAGATATATCAACTTTTGGGGATAAGAGGCTTGGAGACCATGCCTTATCCAGAAACAGATGGGCTTGTGAAAAGGTTTAATCAAATGCTTGTTCAAATGCTCCGTAAATCTGTGAATGACACTGGGTATTTTAACCAGTGGTTAAAATATTTGTTCTTTGCATATAGAGTAGTTCCTCAGCTCCATTATTATAGGGTAACATAAGATAGGCGCAGTAAATATAACAAATCCCCACAGAAAAGTGTGAAAAATGTTTGTGATAGATTTGTACACTTTGCATGTGTACTTTTTGCATTTCACTGTTAATTACTTACTGTTGGCTATATGTTTGTGTTATATCTCAAGGGGGAGTGTAGTGTGGACCAGCCCATCAGCCACCTACCCTTAACACAGCAGCATATCACCTTTCATGGAAAAGCCAGGACAAAGGTTTTTTTTGGAGCTGTCACCAGCTGTCCTGAAAGGTGTGTATGTCTTTCATTTTTGAGTGACTTTCATTTTTTTCATTTTAAATCAATGGATAAACAGGTTCTTAATTTTCCCTCTCTGTTTTGTTTTCAGCAGTTTTTCCACAGTGGTATAAACTGATGGCCATACAGGACCCTGAATTTAGCCATTAGGTTCTACAAGGCCACAGGATATCACAGCCAGAGCTGGATAGTAATGAAACGTATTTACATAAGTACCTATTCTTTTTAAAGATCTGTACTTTAGTTTATTTATTTTTTTTGAAAACTTGTGACTTCACTGCATTTGAAAACAAATATCATACTTTTCACTCCACTACATTTCAATAAAGGTCCTTTAGTTCAAAGTCATTACTATGTAGCAGCTTTGAAAAACCATGTATGATTTTTTTTCTTTTCTAAAATATGATTGTGAAATTCAATGATTTTTTTAAAATACTGATCTCCATATAGCAAAATAGAAGTTACTCTGCACAGTGTGCAAACCAATGGCCATACTTGAAAGTATGTTCCAGTTTTCTGGAAAGATTAAAGATTCATTTTGTTTTAAATGTTTGGTTTATTTTTCCAAAATAAGGAATAAACAATATAGGAGTGTTAAAAAATGAAATGATTATGACTTTCATATTTTTTAATTCTAAAGGTTTTTGTATGTAAAACCTTTAAAAGCAAGTACTTTTGCATGTTTACTTAAGTTAAAATTATTTTTACAACTTCTACTTGTAATGTAATAGAGTAATATTTTCCAGTAATATCTGTACTTTTATTGAATTATTGAAGGTGTGTAATTCTTCCACCTCTGATCACAGCTGTCTGAGGATTGCCTTGACATGGGGGACTAAAGGCATGGTTGAAACCACTAAAGCTAGTTATTTCCTACATGGAGATTCATATGATACCAGAAGCATCTTCACCTCCTCCAGCAGAACCATTCTTGCACACATGTGAGATTCTGTCAGCTTGTGTCATCTTTGATTTGGTCCATGTGTCTGGTGTCAGACATGTGTTTGCAGCCTTGTCAAATTTACCTAATTTAAATAAGTTATTACAACACCATTTGTGAAAATTGTGTGATCAACCAAATAACTTGATCTATCTGAATTACGTTAATGGGCTAAACTGAAAAATGTTGTCATTAATAAAGACAGTTTTGACATTAAAAATTAAGCAAATAGGTTTTATGAACACATTTGGTGGCAAAAATCTTTTGGCTTAAGATTTTAAGAGTTATGAACTTATACTTAAACACACTTTTCGTCCTTGGATGCGAACACTGCCACGGACACTCTTTGCTTAACACTAACATTCTGTGTAGACAACCTTTGTCCTCTATGCTCCAGGCAAGCTTGCACTACTCCTTCCAATCCCTGGCTGTCTGAAGTCCTGTTTGAACACTGGACAAAACTCAGCTTAGAGTTTTAGAGTGGCTTAAAGAAAATGTTGCCAAAGCAGAGAGACTGCCCAGAGGAAAAACTATTTGCTCATTGGTTGCTTTTTCTAAGCTCAGGAGACATAGTTGTGATTCTCCTATGTTTCTTGATTAAGTGTCAGCTGTTTATCAGATGTTTCTCCTAAAATTCCTTAGGAGAAACAAATATAGACGCAAATGAGAAATGTCTAAGAGAGTCAAAACTGAGATTGTGGTGAGAGAAGCTTGAATTATCTCTTTATTGTCTAAATTAGGTGTCAGCTTTGTCTTCCCATGTTTCTCCTAAAATCCATTAGGAGAAATAAGAGTA
>JAZGTI010008132.1:0-20570 GCA_036877585.1 Botia kubotai | reverse complement strand
GATGGCGTCTATAGGGCCTTTTTCCATCTGCTGCTTTATAGCACAATACAGCATGAAGAGAGGCTCACCCGCACACTCCTGTAGAGAGAGAGAGACAAAGAGAAAGAGAGAGAAAGAGAGAGAGAGAAAATAGTATGAAAGAGCTGCTGTCATGTGCTGCATTTACTCAAAAATATTTGATACGCATCACATTACTGTATCTACATCCATCTGTAGATTTGAAAGCTGCCAAAAGGGGGAGCTAGAGCTTCCCTTTATTGCCAACACTGACACAGTTATCAGAATACCTGCCTATTAATCATTCTGATCAATAAATTAGTGTTAATTGGTGGCAAAATACATATTACACTCGCAAGATTTCATATAGACAAAAGTCACATTTAACCGCTGCAGTACTGTTGTATTTCTGCAAGAGCTGGATACCTTCAGGAACTTGTGAAGCAGGAACGCAAACCAGTTGGTGAGCATCTTCTCAGCTACAGACTCAGTCCTGAACACACAAGCACAAACGCTCTTCTGTGAGAAGGTGAGATGTACACGCTCATTTCAAGGTTATGGCATAGCAGGAACACATCTGAGCTGGTAACCAGAAGGCTGGTTTGATCCCTACAAAGAGAGAGTCATCAGCTCTCACCACAGAACACTTAAGCACACTTAATCTACTGCATGTTGCTCTGGGGAAACTGTCTCTGTAGTGTACTAAACGTTACTTTCAGGAAAAGTGTGTTCTAAATAACTGCTCGCTTACTATACTATCTGACTATTGTTGGGAGTAGTATTACTGGTGTTAATGAGTTAAGTAATGCCTTACTTTTTGAATTTTAAACCACACGACTCAAGTTACTTGCTATGTGTTACTAAAGAAACCTTCGCCCACACTGTTACATTGTTTTGGACGTTTTCACTATTCCTCTTTTCTTTCAAAAGAAGAGAGAGATCTTGCTAGCATTCGGAGAGCGCCTTTGTTTCCATCCCTGTCATTTGTCCATTTATCATGTTTTTGGTGTGACCACCCTCGTCTCATTTCGTTTTATCTTCACTTTGAGACGAGAGACGGATTCAGACGCAAACCCTTAGCGACAAGCAGACGCAGCACTCAGACACTGTTCTCTGGAGTTGTGGCCAATAATTTAGTATGTGAGACAGCGTAAAGAACGAGCTGAGGGTCTGTTGAAGACAGAGCAGGTGGAAAACTCAAGACAGAGAGAGAGAGAGAGATAAAGGAGGCAGAGGAAGAGACAGAGGAGGTACAAACAGCAGTCTGACGGGAACAGTTAACGAGCATGAAAAATACATGAAAGAGTTATTCCCTCTTCTGACGGCTGAGCGTGTCTGTCGAATACCAACATCTCCTTTCTCTGCTTCTGGATCATTCCAGAAACCTCTCCAGTTTTGTGCCTTTTCAGGTTGATAAGGTGGTTTCGAAAAAAAATTATGTTTTCACCTTTTGTGATGACTTTACTTCCTGAAAGGATGATGACAATGACGATGATGTCATAATGGCCTCGATTGATTGGTTGGTTGATTGATTGATTGGCTAGTTGTTTTTTTCATAAAAGGGGAAAAATATAATGGTAACAAAATTAGGGAAAAAGTATTAACAATTTGGAAACACACGGGTGAAGACAAGCCAAAGATTCTCATTAAAACTTGAAGAAAAACTAATTTTTTACTGGATTTTGTCGCATCTAGAAAATGGCTATAGTAAAACAGTAAACGTTTGAATCAGCTGTTAATTGCTAACGGTTATTTTTACACGAGTATATGACCCTTCGCTCAAGCTCAGTGCTCAAACAATGCAAAGCATCTTTTAATTTTGAAAAACCTCTTTTTTAACAGGGATGAGCATTATGTTCACTTATAGACATAAAAACACACACAGGCGACACAGGATTATGTAATATCAGCAGTGTACATGATGCCTAGCATGACACACACCAGCTGTAAAGTTACACACACACACACACACACACATACTTTCACACACTCCACTTGGCTGCTATGGGGTCAGTGAGGTAGCATACCAGCAATTTACTAAACAGCACTGAGAGAAAATGACTTTTAATGCATGTGGAAATAACTATGATTATACCACAGAGACAGCCCGCAAACACTAAGTGTGGAGAGTGTGTGTATTTGCGTGTATGCGCGCGTGTGTGTGTATGCGAGTTCGGATCGGACAGACTGGGTAAGCTCAGTTAGACCAGGTTTGGATAATGATAACCTGTACTCCCAGTGGATCCACATGACTGGACAGATCTGATCTAATACATTTTAGACAACACTCGGACATAAGACACCCTAAACTGATGGCGGTGTTTTGAAACATGCTATAAGAGTCTCAACAGAGCAGTGAGGCCCACTAGGGGTTGGAAACAAATTTCCAAGGGTCTCAAGATGACTTAAAATTATTTGAAAAAAAAAATCGACATTTCTTAGTGTTTGATATGCCAAGCTGTAGAATATTTCACTGGGTTGAAATCGTGAGACTTTAACAATGGGGGAGGGGAGCTTTAAGTCCAAACGCTAGAGGTCCAGTGTGCTAGATCGTTTCCAAGTTTCTAACGTAGTCCAACCATGTTTAGGCGGTTTATGAGCTGTTCCAGCTGTTCCTGACTAAACTTGCAAAACAATTTGGTCAATTTTTTATTTTTTATTTAATGTCAGGTTTCACTGGTGGTTAGACATATGCTTTTGGAACATAAACCTAGCCAACAGGTTATTTCTCTCTCCTCGTTGACATAAATACAAACCGTACTTGCATGACTAGAAAATAACTGCCAAAACAGCCATGAAATAGACCGACTAGCTTTAAAGATGAGTTATTAGCGCACCGAGGGCTTTGAGTTTTTATATTCAGAAGCTAAAGAGGCCATTAACATAAAGATGATGTGATTTGCATGATGTGGCGTTTGTTGCTCTGTGTCTGAGCTATTCACTCATCCGGGCTCGTGCATTAGCAGATTGCAAATGCTAATTTTACTGAGAGAATAAACAGGCCTCCTAAATAAGGAGTCGGTCAAATTATGCCTATTTAATAATGCATTCCAGGGAAAAAAATCAGTCCGGCTCTCACACTGAGATAGAGACGGATGAAACGACGTCTAATACAAGACATGATGCAAGACGGAGGGAAACGGGGAAAGTCTTCATCATCTTCATCCGTGTGGTAAGTGTGTCAGTTTGCCTCATTGTTCTGAAGGACAGTGTGTGTGTTCCAAAGAACGAGTGTGTGGCTGTCTGTACAACACATTTGAATGTTTATATATTCTCTTTTAAGCCTGTCAACTTTCCTTTGTGCTCTACCTGTTTTCTTCTAGGTCTGTGAGCTGTGGGACTTCAGCACTGAGCTGAACCTATGTGTATTTGTGCACCGACTCATGAATTCATACCTGACACTCATTCACTGTGTGTGTTAATCTCTCTCACACACACACGCACACACACACACACACACAGTGTGCGCGTCTGAGCGGCAGCGTGTTTGATGTTGGTTGCATCAGGTTTTGAAGGAGTGTTTCCTGTCTGTTTCCTTCAGCAGTTAATCAGATCAATGATGAATGCTGACAGACACGAAGACCCTCAAACACACACGCGCCCACACACACACACACAGGGGCTAAACATTACTGCTACTCATTACTGTATTTATCACTTTTTATGTACGTTGTCCTCTAGGCCAGCTGAAAGCTGAATCATGAGGGGAATATACAAGCGATTTAAGACAGAATTAAGTAAAAACATGATAAAGAACAATTTCCAAATGCATAAAAATACTTGTCAATCATAGGCAGCTGTATATACATCTTTCCAGCTAACAGGGAACATTGTCAGAATGTTGGCTAATGTTCTCTAAGAGTTCTCTCAAAGTTGCCAAAAAATGTTGGTATGATATGCAAAAAAATGTACATATCATATACATCAAAAATTACAAAATAAATAAATGTTTGAATAACGTTCTTAGAACCAAGCGATAAGGTTGATGCAACGTCTAAAAAAATTGGACGTTTTGAACATTCCGGGAATAACATTTTTAACATTTTTGTTACTTAATGGAAATGCTAAGGATACGTTCTTACAACCTAAAACTGTCAGCGAGATTACCCCCTTTCCGATACTCCCATCCAAAGGACTGTCACCAGCAAATTCGATTTTCGAATTCTGAGGACTGTCGAGTCAATATCTCACTTCAAAATATGTTTCAGACCCTCGGAAGCCAATCTCCGAAATCTCTTCATTGTAGATTTGATGCTTTAAAGACCCCTTTTACCACAAAATCACTGTTTTCTTCCTCCAGAAAGGAAACACACACAAAGACACGGCCTGCTCATCCCTCAGTAAGAATTGTTAAAATAGGAAAGTAATAGTAGCTATTTGAGCTATTCATCGCCTCAGTCATCTCAGAGAAACCTTCCTTCCTTTTCTGTTGTCCTTCCTTTTCTGTTGTCTCATTTTTTTGTTGATGTTCCTTCTCTTTGCCTTTTATTCCTCCTTTAATTGAGTATCATTAATGAACGCGAGGGTTTTATTAGCCGTTAGCGTGTTTATGAGTTGCGCGTGTGCACGCGTGTCTGGAGGGCGGTAAAGGAATGCTTCACTGAAGGGACGACACGCAATGCGATGTCTCTCAGTAATAGTCCATTCGGAGCGACTCTGGGCGCCTGCAAATCTCATTAAGGGAAAACATGTACACGCGCTCGCTGACACGCACACACATAAACAGAAACATGAGAGAGCCTGGGGCGAAGAAGCTCTTCCATTTTCAGGCACCATTCTCCACAGATATCAAAATACAAGACAGAGAGAGAGAGAGAGAGAGAGAGAGAGAGAGAGAGAGAAAGAGAAACTCAAAGTTTATAGAAGTCATTTGTTGCTTTTGTAACAACCCCCCGGCCTACAATTTACTATCCTCTCTCTATTGTACTCTGAAAACGTGTTTGACACAAACAGCGTCCTGCCATTAAGACACTGACTGAAATTAAACAAGATAATAAAAAGACAGAGGCTAAGCATTAAAATCTGATTTAGTTAATGGCGATAAACCAAACAAAAACAAACAAAAATATCCATACGTGTTTAGTTATGTCTCATCTCCATTCATCTTTCAAATCTCCTTTCAAAAGCAAAAAAAAAAACACACACACAAAAGCTGACGATCCTTCACTGTACAACTGAGTTTTCATTTATTGTGTGTTTTCCACTGTGACGAATCAGTCTGTGTGAATTCCCCGCTGACTCGAGTGGAAAACAGGGGCCCACAACAAGCTTGACTCTTGTAAGTTTCTCCATCTCTCTCACAATCAAATAAAGATAAAACAGACAAGCCAAATTAATGTCTATTATGCTTTAGGCTATTTGAAATTAAACATACAGGCAGTCTGATGACCACAGAGACCAGACGGACCCTTGTTATTTTTCACAGTCGGTTATCATTAAATGTAAGTGGGTCACTTTGTGGAAATAAATGAGGGTTTCTGTTGATATTGCCTGATTCCTTAAGATGTCTCATTTGCAAGCAACTGCCCCACAGGCATCTTTGACATTCATTATTTTCCTTAACACACAGTGTTCTTTGTTCTCGCATCAAGAAAATGTATTAAGACCATCAAAGTTGCTTTTTGCTTATGATACTGTCAGCTCCAACTATGTAGTGCGACTTTTGTTGCTTTCGTTTTTGTTCTTGTGCATTTGGCTTTCTGATACGTGTTAAAGACATCACAGTTTTTTTCCTCCGTGTTACTGCACTTGAAACAGGAAGTCTATCGACACGCTAACCTTAATGTTTCATTAGCACCTCACAACAGGAAGTGAGGTCACACAGTCAAGGCTATTTGATCAAGAAACCAGAGTTGGGACAAGCCCCAGATGTGTCTTATTATCAGGAAACTGTTGAGACAGAGGTCACAACAGGGGTGAGCTTCTCTATCCTCAAGGATCAATTGAAATCAAAATACTTGAGGCGGACGGAGAGAAGAGGAAAAAGGGGAAGAATAACGCCTTTTATTAAAGGAACAGAAAAACAGAACAGCGAGAAACAGCCCAATCGATGTGGAGGGTCTGGAGCAAGCAGCACTCATAGACAACCGCATTTTCTGAGGTGACATCGACAGGAAACTGCGCACACAGATGGAAGTAGCTGAGAGTGATAGAACAAGCAGGAGGAAATGCCAAATAAACAAAAAACAAGTGAAGAAGAAACGGATTTCTAATTCAGTCGTCTCGTTCAGCAGATGCTTTCTAGAGAAGTGAGGACACGGAGCGCAAACAAGAGCGAGAGGAGCATGTTGAATCCATAATCTCCTAAATTCCCACAGAAAAAGGAAAAGTACCATCCACAACTACGAGCCCCTGATCCCCGCGGCCCCAGTCTGCCAGTGCTGGTGGATTAGTGTTTTGTTTTCCTAATCACGACACATAATGAGAGAGACGAGACATCTGTCGCGTTAAATAACAGGATAATCCACATTTCCCCTGCATTTATTTACTGTGACTATTAATGAGCTGAGTCACATGACCACACGGGAAGCAGCAGTACTGTTTTGAATATTCAAAGTGTGACGGACAGCTGATATAACGCTGTATTCCGCAAGAACGCATCACCTAAAGCTAAAATATACTTAATGTTCTGTAATGAAAGCAGCCGTGGACCGGGATGCGTGTTCACCCTCCGGCGACTCTTTGTTTAATCATTATGACTCTAAACCTTCTAGCTGACACGCTGGTATAGTAAGCCTCTGAAAACCTACACAAATTTAGAGGGAGGGAATAAAGGACGAGAGACAGAGAGAGGGGGAGAGAGAGAGAGGGAGAGAGAGAGCAAGAGGAAGAAGAAACAAGTGAGCCACTCATAAATGTTCTATGAGAGCCCAGCAGAACTGATAAAGTAACGCTGACAATGGGGACAAACTTAGAGGCAGGAGAGAAATACAAAACAGAAAAGAGGGATCTTTAGACTCTGAATCGATCTAGTTATCAGGCTGTAATCTAAGCTAACAGAAAAGAAAACATTCAGCTCTATGAGATACTTACTGTATCCGGATAACAGTAACTTAACTCACACAGGACAATTACTGTACAACAATAACTACTGATGTCCACGAAACAAATGCGAACAAAAACCAAGCAAAACTGAAAACAAACCAACAAACAACCATAATAAAACTTAAAAAATATAACGCTCACCTGCAGTGTGACCTAGTCTTATATGTGCGCTGTAATTGTGTATGGCTGTGCATAATGTATATACATCATTAAAACAACAACAAGTTTAACTAGAACTATACTAACCTCGACTCACAAAGGTGCTCGTTAACAAACAGCAACCATAACAGTGTCAATCACACACCACCTACATCCCTGATATTTGCATATCACACATTTGCATATTGATTTGTAGTCCATTAGAAGTTATTATAATCAT
Organism: Botia kubotai; assembly: GCA_036877585.1. Classification (NCBI taxonomy): domain Eukaryota; kingdom Metazoa; phylum Chordata; class Actinopteri; order Cypriniformes; family Botiidae; genus Botia; species Botia kubotai. Next base: position 13,150 of record JAZGTI010008132.1, on the reverse strand, counting down.
TATAATGTTACAAAAAAAGGACATTTGATTATTTGTTCTATGTGGCTGGATGACATCTGCTCAGATTACCATGAATGCATGCCTGTATATATTCTTTATATACATTTGTATTGATATCCACCTTCTGGCTCTGGTTTTGTAAGACACTTCTGTGTAAAGCAGCTTTGAAACGGTGTGTATTGTTAAAATCATAACATGCATTTCTGTGAAAATTACAGTCAGGTAAAGAGGGAGAGAACCTCAATACGTCTTTACTGTGTTTGTGTGTGAGTGTGTGTTTCTCTCACCTCCTCAGCAGTAGTTTGGGATGGTTCTTGCTCTCCAGGTTCTTCTCGATGAGGTCGGAGAGCAGGTGCTTCAGCACGTCCGTCGCGTACTCCAGTCGACCCTGCAGAGCCGTCATGATGAGCGACGCCACGTTGCCGCGGTCACGCATGGAGAAGGAGCGCTGCATTTCCAGCGTTCGGATAAACGTCAACAAAAACACCTTGTTGTTTATCAGCTGGGCGAATAGTTTCAGAGCTTTTTCCACACTCAGCTGCCCGTTCCCAGACACCTGGAACACACGACAACAATCTTCACCACTGGAAAAATACTATGTGACCACACAAAACCAACTTTATGGACAAACTATGAACGAAATATAACAAGTCAAACAGAATTTACATGCTAAGCACACATGCTAAGCTGCAACGGCAGCGAAAAGACATGTAGGTAGCTCCGCCCACTGTGAAATCTCATTGGTCAAAAATTAGTGAGGCAAACGCATGTTGATAAATTCTATTAAAGCAGATGACCTCCAGGTTTACCTCCAGCTCTCTGAGTACAGGATGGTCCTCGATCCCAGGAAATAAGACCCTCATGGCGTATGTGCGGTAATCCAGATATGGGATTCCAGCTCGGTCCAGATCACTGGTTAACTCGTTAATATCTGTCTGCAGCTCCGCAAACGCTGGAAACAGAGAGGGGAGAGAAACAACGTATGACATCATTATTTCAACACAATAATTTATAGTTCAATGTCAACTTATTATTGTGTGACTCTTATGGAACCTGCCGATATTATGACAAGCTTCACAAAAATATTGGTTTTCATCTTCCAAAAGTTTTGCTGTAATGCAAAAAACTCAAACTCATGAATGTAAATACATTGTGTTTTTAAAACATATTACTTTCATTATAAAGCATCTATAGTATTGAATATGGTTGCGTGTACGGCGATTTAAAACACATTATTAAGCAATATTTTGTATTATGGTACACTTTTATGAACAACAATTGGTACAGTATTTCCTTACAGTAATAAAAATTAAGAATCAACATTGAAATAATGGAAACCACAAAAACAAATAAAGCAGGTTTTAGTACGTAACTGTCACGAAGAGATTTGTGTGGATGTTTTTGTGAACATTTTAGGTTTGTTTCTACACCGAACACAAGACAGAATCTTTAATGGTGTTCTAATCACGGTCTCTGGAGACTTCACTCGGTCCAGTTTCAGGTTCTGATGAAGTTCCAGACGGCTGACAGAGAGCGAACCAAAATAACGTCTCTGTATTTCTATTTATCTCTCTCTCTCTCTCGTTTTCTCTCTCTCACAAACTCACAGGGAGTAAATTGAAGGCTGCTGAAGTGTCTGTCCCCTGCCGCTGGAGGCTGTAGGTGGGATGTCTTTAATTGGGTCCATTCTCACAAAGCCTGAGGCAGTCTACCCTCTCTCTCTCTCTCTCTCTCGCTCACGTTTTCTCTCTCTGTTCCTGAATCTCTGTTTCTGCTCATCGTCTCTTTCTGTCTATCAGTTCTTTCCTCTCATCTTAATAACACACACCGTCTCTCAGGCACAAAGCTCTGCGTCTGACAGCAGGAATTCTCTCTGGCGTCTGTCAACACAAGCCTCATGCACTCATCGCTGCTAACGATGGGTCATGGACGCTCGCTTGGTTTGGACTGTGTGCATGAAGCCGTTTCATCTGCGAACAGCCTCCTGAAACCTTCAGCCACTCATGTGCGAGGCATCAGCCATGGCTGAGGATTTGATTGGTCTAACCTCGTCATAGGTGGCCCTCTATAGGTGCTAGCAACCGATCTATAGCAGCGTTTCCATTATAGCTGTTACTATACAGTGCATTTTAAAATGCTGGAAAGCCGTACTGACCAATCAGTATTCAGGAACTATTTATTTACATGTATGCATTTGGCAGGCACTTGTAACTTAGGATACATTCAAGCTATATATATTTTTAAAGTTGCAATCCGTAACTTTTGGGGTTAAAAATAAATAAAAACCAGCCATTGAGGAAGTATATAACAGATCAGTGTTCAAAACTGTCTGTAGTTTAAAATAATGATTTAGAATTTGAGCTGCCAGGTCCAGTTTCGCAGAATCAAACCGAGGACCAAACACACAAATATTCTGTAACACAATATAGTGAATGTCTGTTCGCTTGGTTAATACGTGTTTTCCTGTATCTTTCTCACCTTCCTTGCACTCCAGCGCGACCCTGGACTCCAGGTTGTCCATCTGCATCTGGAGTCTTTTGAGCGTTAGGTCGTTCTCTCGGGATTTGCGCTTGTAGGCAATGAGCACGAGGATGACGATGATGAGAAGAAGGCCACCGCCCGCAGCGATGCTCACGATGGCGGGAAGAGTCAGGAGACTGTCGGAAAGAATGTTGACGGAGCCGGGAGACACATGCAAGCCACCAACTTGAACCTGAGACAAATTAAAAACACACAATATATACACGAGAATCAACCCAAAACTACAGATACACACATAAATATACAAACAAAGACACAGACCAACAACACATACACCCACATAAATACATACATACATACATACGCACGCACGCACGCATGCACACACACATACACTCCAAGTAAACAGTGCTTAGTATGTTTTGGGGCAGCACATAACACAGTAATTGCTTTTCTGTTTCTAGGGAACATGGGAACAGCAACAAAACTGTGTGGCTTGAGTCTACACCATCAGTAAATAATAATTGTTTAAACCGTACGATCAGCTCCCATAGCAACACCACAGATCTCACACCTAGTAAATGTGCAGTAAATTGCCTTTTGAGTACTTCATGTAAAATATATACAACTATTAAGGTTAATATAGTTTACTAAAATTACAACTCCAAGCTACTTATTTTATTTAAAACTTTAAGAATGATAATTGTAGAAATGTTATTAACTAAGAATAAAAACTAAACTAAAACTGAAACTAAAATAAAAATGTATTTAAGTTATAGCTCAATATTAAACATAAGTATCAGAAAGACAAAAGCACATAAAGCTAAACCAATAAACCCATAAAACCACAATAAAGCGAATTATTGTTTTGTTTTAAGTCTGCTGCAAATTAAGGCGGGAAAACCGTGCGAGTAGAAAGAAAACTGTACCAGCGGTCTTACCATGACTTTATACTGGCCGGTGAGGTTCGGTGGTTCACACAGCAACTGTGACTCAGACACGGTGACAGAACATGGAGTTTCTCCAATCAGAACACTGTAATTCAGCTTTACACCTCCGGAAGCAGAGGGAACCAGATTCTTACCCTGAAACGCAGTTACATTTATGCGTTTGGCAGATGCTTTAATCCAAAGTGACTTACATTGCATTATACTATACATTGATTCTGAGTATGTGCAATCCCTGGGATTGAACCCATGACCTTGATAACGCCATGCTCTAACCACTGAGCTACAGGAAAGCTATGTATATACTTATTAGGGTTGCAAAGCTGGTGAATTTTCTAAATATTCCAAGTTGGAATGTTATGGGAATTTCATCTGTGCGCCAATCATTCCTAAATATTCCTGTAAATTCCCACGAAGTTTCCAAAATTCCCAGAATTTTGCGATCCTAATACTAACAAACGTATAGGTTACACATTTTTTCGGATTCGTTATATATGCTTGGGTAGCAACAGTGTAAGGGTGTACCTCTCAGGGTCAAAGGTCAAGTCTCTGTACGTACCTTTAGAATAATAGGGGAGCCAGGCTTCTGTTCCAGTATGCCGTTGGTGCTGAGAGGCTCAAAGTAAGGGTTGGGGTAGTACAGGAAGTTAGTGTTGTTGTACACTARAAGAGCCTGCACGTTATTGAAGATGAAGCCGAACTCATCCGCGTGCTTCACCGAATCCAACCCGGGCCGGTACTCGGCGGTCAGAGAGGGAGCGAAGCAGCTCATAGTCGTCATGTTCAGAATCTTACACACCTGGAAGAGAGAGAGAGAGAGAGAGAGAGAGGTTGATATATGCTTTCATTTTTCAAGAGTAATTGTTATTCATTGTTTCATCTCAGTTCAGTTCTTTCCCATTAAGATTCCCCTGACAGCATCTGTTTTCAAGTGTGTTTCAGTGAGCAGCAAAGAGTACAGCTGCGTTTCCCTTTGTTAGACAACAACACAGCCAGAGAACAAAGGGCTGAAAAGCTTTTATGTCCCAAAGTCAGAAACAAACTAAGAGAAAACATTTAAAGCGTAAATGACACTAATCAAATCTCTCCATATTACACGAGTCTGAGAGGCACTCGGTCGTCTATTCAGCAGTTCTTCCTCAGAAATGAGGCACATCTACTTATGAGGTAGAAACCTACAAAAGCTGCAGAATGTGTCCAGTTCATATTTCGCCCCAAAATCAAAAGAAATAAGAAATCCTTTTCAGGATCAAAAACATTATTTTGCATTGTGATATCAATTTCATGACATTTAAGAGTTCCTTTAAGTTATGGTGAATCAAATCAAAAAGTACTGAATTACAATAATTTACATTAAAAATATAAACATTAAAATGTGATTCACGATTAAGAGAAATACAAAAATGTGGTTAGAGGGCCTTATTTTTGTAAAAATACTATAACAATGCAAAACATTTAAATGGCCCTGTATTCAAATACTGGACACTAACTTAATGTAAAATATAATATAACTTTTTTTTGGTTTGGATGAAAAGCCACAGCTGCAAGGTGACTATGTTTAACGAAGACAAACAGCTGGAATTAACGCCAACACTTTCATACCTCAAGTACGCAACACCTGCAAGCATTCCCACAGGTCAACCGGTAGAGCATTACGCTAGCGCCGCAAAGGTTGTGGGTTCGATTCCCAGGAACATGTACAGATAAAATGTATACTTTAGGTGCACTGTACGTCATTTTGGATAAAAGCGTCTGTCAAATGCATAAATGTAACTGCAAGCCATATCGCATAAACATCAGCAGTCGCGCTCACGGTACGCGCTCGCGTCTGCACGCTCCGGCATCGAGCCGATCAACAAAATTGATTGCTGTGAAACTCTGACTGCAGCAGGAGTTTTTCATCTCGTTCCTTTCTTCTGCTTGACTCTCGGGAGAGAAACTTAATTAGAGCTAAATATCTTCAAAGCTCGGCAGGACCGGTGTGCGCCGCGCCTTCTACATGCGGCTCGCAGCCCGAGCTTGAATCAATCCTAACTCATTTTGACCACACAAACTTGATTTTGCAAGATTGAGGGCACATCTCATTCCGTAGCTTTTGGTCTTCATTCCTCAACCCTGGAGGAGTGTACGAGTGATGTTCTTTACAGGCATCCTGAGACTGAGGTAGTGATTTTGTCAGTGATTAACTGGTATTGGCTTTCAAAAACATTTGCATCCTCGTGTTTTTGGAAAACAATTGGGCATGAAAGCAAGCAGTTGTAAAAACTTAGGAGAGGTTCTGCCCCTTGTGCTTTATATTGAACAATGTTTAGACTTAAAAAAGGTACATTAAAAAAATGAATAGGCTTATATATCGGTTATTCTTTTTATTTGGGTTTGTCCTTTTTAAAAAAAAACATATTGTCCACAAATGCCAAATTCTTAAAGGTAGGATTTCAGCTAGCAACTAGCAACTAGAGGCTAGCAACACCTAGCTGGCTTTGAACGCATAAGATCCCGCCCTCCCTTCAGAGCAATCTCTAAAGCCACGCCTCCTCCAGTACACATGAATGCAATGCAAGCACACAGTTTGACAGGCAAGTGAAACATCCTATCATTGCATCTGGGCCGAATGCAGCGATTGGACGAACCTTTTACGGTCCTGTGCCTGTCACAGGATAAAAGTAAAAGGATAAAATTCAGACAAAAAATATATAAATATATTTAGACCACATTACTTCGTGATAGTCGTCAAGATGTAACGAGAATTTTAACCAGCATATCTTTATAGAAAGCACGGCCTACCTGCCTTTAAAATGCAAAACAGAACGTTTACTATAGCAGGTTATGAATAAATGGGTAGTGGACAAAACCAAAGTAGTGAAATTCTGACAATAGTAACGTCATAGAATCTCACAAAAAGTAATTAGACATAAGAGACGCAATAAAAAGTTTAAAGCCTTTAAAATATGATGATTCTTCTTTAAAAGGATTTTTTACCATCATCCCAGAGGATAGAAAACGTCCCTAAGGAAAAATTACCCATAAATAAAACAAGCCTCTGACATCACAACATTCAGCAGCTGACTGAACATCATGGAGGTTCAAACATCTGATGTTGCTTCACAGGGCTCAGACCTCCACTGCAGTACGATAGTTCTTTACATTAAACATCCCGTTTGCATGATAAAGCGACTGGATCTGGTTAATAGTGAATGGGACTTAATAACTCCACACGCACACTGTCATCAAAACACGTAATCCCATTACACACTTCACATTTCCACACGTGAGTGTGAATGCAGAGTGAATGCAGATCTAATCAACGGCCAAAATGTTTCTTAACGCAAAGCTGAAGAACAAACAGCATTACACTGACTAGGAACGTCGTTTGGTTGCAAGAACGTTATTCAAACTTTTCTAATTCTATAACATTTTTAAAACATTCCACTAACAACTTATAAATAACATTTTTGATACATATGACATATACCATAAAATGATGTTCTACTATAGTTTAGTTTTGGGAGAACATAAGCCAATGTTGTGAGAACGTTCTCCGTTTGCTGGGAAGTAACTATTCTATTCTATTCTATTCTATTTCATTTTATTCTATTTAGCCTAGAGGACGATCTCTTTATTTTTCAGTTCCTGGTCACCTCTAGCCAAAGATTGAACCTGCAACCTCTGTATTGGCAGCCCATTATGCTACTACACCACGGGCCATACATAGATGTTTTGAATGCCTGTGGCAAGCCGAGCAGGACATAAGGAGGGTCTAATCTGATTGAACTGTATTTTTGTCTGTCTGCCCTTTGAAATCCGTTTCATGCCAGAAACAGATGCTGTGGCCACAATCAGGCTGGCACGACTCAGAACAGACCAGTTCTGGCTCTGCAGGCCATCTGTTTCACACTGGCTGGATGCACAGTGTCTGTTGTCACATTTTGTCCTGCTGTACCAGTTTGTTTTTCACTTCCTCCCACATTACCGGTTTTCTCAATCAAATGTAGCTTTCCACATGGCTGGAATTTAATCAGAGGATATGATTTTAATACAAAAGAGCAGCTGGGGCATACAGATCTGTAGATAGTGAGATGGTCGAAACCTAATACATTCTGAATAATTCTTGTTATTGGCCTTGCTATCAGTTTTAGGTTGTAAGAATGTTTTCCTACTGTTTCCATTACGTAACAGAAATGTTCTGGGAACGTTCAAAATGTCCAGTTTGTTTTGTTGTAGTAACGCTATTGCTTAATCATAAGAACATCATTTAAACATTTCTTTTAATTTTGTTATTAATTATGTTTTAAATACGTTCCACTAACAATTACACGTAATGTTAAAAACATTGTACGAATGTTACTACAAGAACTTTTTTGATAACTTTAGAGAACATTAGTCAATGTTCTGAGAACGTTGTCTGTTGGCTGGGACTTCAGGGCATGCGCCAGACTAATAGCTTCTGAGTTTCTCTGCTGTTGTATCATGACCAGGTTACAGCTGCAGGTATGTGGCTGTTGAAATAATTGGGATCTTTTCCATTCCTGATCTAGCTGAAATAATTGGTTTCAGGTTCCATGAACTGACAGATGACTCTGCACAAAGAACAGTCCCACATACCCTAATCTAATGAACCGAACCATCTCTCTCTACCCATCTCGCCAGCTTTAGGGCTAAAAGCTGCGTAGAGTCCGAGACATGATGCTTCTTTAGCCTTTTGTCTTTACCACTGGCTTAAAGAAACAGTTCTCCTGCTCACACTGGAATCAGTCTTGATTCACTTTCTTTGTAAAGAAAAAACAAGTGTAAACACTCCACAAAACAGGATGTTTTGAGTTCCATTTATAAAAGTATACCAACCAGGTTTGGAATGTTTTTGGGTTCACTAACTCTTTCCAGTACACATAAACCCTTTCTGAATTCTGATTGGTCACAGGAAGTGATGTATGAGCCAACATGAACATAAACCTTTTAAAGTAATGAATGAGCACTGCTCTAACCACTCTGGCTGTTTTACATCCTTGTGTATTAAACTAGATATCTTACCAATGTAAGGCAGAGATCAGACGGATTCAAATAAGGATGAGTGCAGAATATCTATACGTTTTTGCGCGATTCTAGCGAAACGCCTGTGGCTCTGTGTTAAACGTGTGCTGGAATGCTTTTATGATCTATAGCTCATGTTGTTCGTGTTGGTTTTGAGCGCGCTCTTATCCGGCGTATCTGGGGAGGTCTTTGACACTAATTGGTGGGGGCGTCTGATCTCTGCGTTTTAGAAGAAAACTGAAGTGCTTTTGTGATGGGCTCAGATAGCAGCGCGTGATGATTCTGGAACACGTCTCCTGAGTGTGTGACAGAGTCTCTCCGCTGTCGCACGCGTCAAACGATCCATTCTCTCAAAGGAGAAGACAAAGGTAGAAAAATCATCTTTGAGCCATAATCAGGAAAATGACTAATGTCTCAATTGAGGGCTGGTGACAGGTACAGAGGACGCACAAAAAAAGGCAATTGTGAGCCTTTCATTCGCCTGCCAGGTAAAGGGAGGTGGGGGGTTGGAGGAGGCCAAGTAAAAGGAGGTAGAGAAGCAATTTGGGGAGGAGGCACATGACAGTTTGAAAGGTGCTCTGACAGGCTCTTGAATCTGGCAAGACACTGTGGCTGCTTTGTTCCTCCCCCCAAAAAAGCACAGAGAAGGGGGAAATAAAAGATATATAATTGCAACCTCTGTGGTTAAAGAAACAGTTTAACCGGAATTAAATGTTTTTGTCATCATTTATTATGTGGCAGAACCCTGTATTAATTTCCTTCTTCCACTAAAAAAGCAACTCTTTCTGCACAATGGCAGGGGGGTGATTTTAAATGCCAAAAAACACAGTACTACATCTCCTCACTATGTAAGTCTTGTGAAGCCACATGTCAGCCCAAACACTTGACTTTTTTTCCTCAAAAACGAAACAATGAACAGACAGCTGGAAGAAAGGAAAAACAGAAAGCATGAGAGAAAAATGAAGGAAAGGAGGAAGAAAAGATGGATGGAGAAAATGAAGGAATGAAGTAACGAATAAATGAATGAATGAATAAAGAAAGGATGATGTAAGCAAGCAAGCAAGAAAGAAAGCAAGAAAGAAAGAAAGAAATAAGTAACGAATGACTGAAGGAAGAAGAGAAAAATGAAAGGATGGAAATACAACAGAATGGAAGAAATAAAGAAATAAGAAACATCAGTCAGCATTCACACAACGTATATTATGAGTCTCTGTAACAGAAGCTCTGTGAAGCGTGAGGGGGCACAGAGCTTCTGTCACTCCTCACTGTGCAGTCAGAGAACCACACACTCTCTCACAGGCACATCTGTACAGCTGGGGACGGAGGTGCAGTTATTCTATTAGACACAGAGAAAAGATTATAGCAGTTTTACCTTCACCTGCGCCGAGCACATCCTCACTCAGAGATAATGTGTGATCTAATGAGCTGATCTGAACACTTCCACACCATAACGATGTGTTTTAAAACCCTCTTTCTGATGTATTACACACATCTCCCAATTTCCTAACAGAATTTTACACCAATGAAAATGAAAAGCGCAGAGAATTAAAGGGACAGTTCACCCAAAAAAACGTTCTGAAGAAACATTCGGTGAATGTTGCATAAATGTACATGTTAAGTATAACTTTTTGCCTAATATTACCTTGGGTGTTTCACAGAATAAAATCAAATAGTTTTGGAACAACATGATGGTAAGTAAATGGTAAAAAAAACTTTTTGGGTAAATTATGCATTTAAAATGGTCATTGTATGATTTTGTTATTTGACTTTCTTAAAATTCAAAGTCAATTTCTCATGACCCTTTAAATTCACTTAATACAGTATAAATCTGCTGGCCCTGACAGGTTTATGCTTTATGTGCTGGTCTAGTACAATTTAAGTAGGAAAATCAACAATCTATACCCTAAGTGTATAATATCTGTGACTGAATGCATATCTATATGTACAAAGAACCTGAATGCATATAAACATGATTGTTTATTAGCATACTATACAGTATACATTTCACTTTTATAGCATAATTATACAGTAGAGTTTCTCTCTGTTTGAATACAAGATGCCTCTGGCCATCCCAACATCCTGCCTGGCCAGACCAGGCAAAAAAACCCATGCCATTAATTAAACTAGGACTCCCTGCGGCGGAGAGCAAATTGAATTTGTACAGATTCTTTAGCCATCAGCTTTATTATTCTGGGATCTCTTTAAGCTGACCAAGCCCGTCTGACGGCAGCTTATTTTCATTTGTAAGCCATTAACAAACACGGCGCTCCTTAACCAGCCACAGAAAAGCTTTTCAATGACAACGAATTTACATAGAAAGTTTTGGATAATGGCGGACAGATTGTATTTTGGCAATGGTTGTATCAGTAAAGTAAAATGCTCAAATTAAATGCTTCATCTACACAGGCAGAAAAATTCAACAAGGTACTTAGTCGAAATTACAGATACACAGCTTAGAAAAGGTCACGCAGGGGCTTGTGGGTAGGAGATAGATGAGACTCCAGAAGCTGTGGCGGTGAGTCACGACTCATCTCGCCTCCGTGGGTCAACGGAAAGGACAGAAATGAGTCTAGCGCATCCCAAAAAGGCAGCGTGCGGACTGGGTGAACTTTTCTCTTTGGAAAGCCACAGATAATTAACTCAAACCCGCAGACAAAGCATGCCACTTTCCAAGGTCGCACATTTCTGAGGTCGAACCGATGCGATTTAGTTTCACTGCATTCACTCTCCAGAGATATCGGCTCGCACGAGAGAGACATTCTCCCAAAATCCCTGAGCTCAGATGACTGAGGTCATTTCAAACACAGAGGGCAGATAACCGAGATAAATAAATAAGCAGCACCTTGTGTTAAGTTACTCACATTGACTGATTCCCGTCCACCATACTTGATCCGAATTCTCGGCTCCTGTATGACATCCAAATTCGTCCCGGTCACCACCAGAGGTGTGTGTCCGCTGTAAGAACACATTAAAGCACAAATAAGAGCATTTTGTTTAAATAAAGACATCATCCACATGTGCTGTCCGCTTCAGAGTCAAGCTGTCTGTATTCTACACATACTCAGATACATTGTGTGGCTCATAAAAGTGGCTTCAAAGTGGTTTGCAATAATGTGTGCACACTCCACATGAAGTCAAAGCGAATTGAGTTCACTTTCAAGTCACTGATTGGTAGTTTGTAGTTTTTACACACTCTGCTTCATCGTGAGCTGCTTTATTCTTTCAGCTTTGATCTCTAAGCGGAAGCAATATGAATCTATGAAATCAAATGTTTAGGATACAGCAGTTTGAAATCGCATTGGCAACGTTTGTCAAAGCGTGCAGCTCGTACAATATGCATGTTTACAAGTTGCATGCATAAACTTTAGACCACCTTTGCAACTTTTATGCAGAAGCAGCTCATCTCCACTTGAATCAAAATTGCCCTAAAACGGAGATCAGACGATAATACACAAAGCGATATAAAAGATTAAAAGATGCTTTTAACTGGCTTCAGTGGATTTAATCAAACATGCTAGACTTGTCTTTGAAATCAGTACAAGAAAAGAAAACAACAGTGATCCTGTTTAGCATTCTGGGAAGGTCCAGGGCTGGATGAAGCACAAAAGCAGCACAAAAGCAGTGAGCTGGAGGGTGGAAGGGTGAGGAACCCCTGCTGAAGGTGCTGTGGTTTGTTTACTGTTCAGCCCTTTTTTGGGCAGGTGCAGCTTGTACCAGCGTTTTGTGTGGTGTGGGCTGTGCTCTGATACATCTGCAGATATCTGCACTCTGACCCTGTCTACTGACGTCCTGGTGGGTGTGAGGGAAAGCCAACAGGAGAAACACAATTGAGATCTTTACAATATCTCCATTTTGTCTCTTACACCACAATGAGAACTAAAGGAGAATATATGGTGGCTTGAAGTCTCCTACAGCGCGTCTTAGATGGTTCTTTTTGGGAAACAGTCCACTACAATCTCACATGTGTCGCCATGACAACATCTCAATAACGTCTCAAACTGTGCTCACATTGGTCAAGATACCAAATCTTAGCCAAATCAAAAATGACAATATGAATGCCATTGTGTCTTATCTGTGTCTTTGGTAGTGGAAGACTTTGTGGACTGACTTCCTGAGTCTGAGTTGTTACTTTGTCTGGATTGACCACTTCGATTGTTAGCATTAGATCTCTCTCTCTCTCTCTCTCTCTCTCTCACTCCGTCACCGTATATAAACAGCATCATTATATTCCTTACATTATAACTTACATTATAAGTCACTGCATTAACAGTTCTAACTCTGTAGAATCAGCCACTCAAAAATCACTTCAGATGTACTTATAGACACTCTGCCTGAAGAACGTTATCACAGCACATTATATAGGAGCTCATCTGAACAAGCTTTCACTCTGGGGGAGGTATGGATCGTATAGGGGACGTTGACAATATAGGACTCAAAATCTAATTTAAACCTGGACGTAAACAGAAAGCTTAAGGGGTTCTGGAAAAGTTAACTTATTATTACAAAACAAGAACATCGCAAAATAAAAGCATTTTGACTAGCAGCCTACGATTCTGGACCCCAGCTAGTTTTTATGCAGCTCTGATACAGACATGGGGGAGAATTTGTATTGTAATACATGCCATATATCTCTGTGCAAAGGATTATGGGAGTTCAAGAGCCTTAAGCAGTGTTAAGGTAAAGCAGTGAGAACT
>JAZGTI010008131.1:0-20570 GCA_036877585.1 Botia kubotai | reverse complement strand
CATGTGTATATAGTATAGTATATAGTATATATAGTATTGTGTTATATATATGTGCGCGTGTGTGTGTATAGTTCATATATTATATACACCCATATTATCACCAATATATCTCCTCTGGAGTGTGACACAATGACACTGCATACTGCACACACATCCTCACATTCTCATTCAGTTCTCTCTGATCTTCTCTGTCACTCGTGGAGGGTGGACAGATGACTGTATGGGAAAGCCCTGGCTGGCTGACTCTGCCTGATGCTGCAAGCACTGCTCGGTTAGAAATAAATCCCTGACGTGGTGCATTAAATCGACACGAAACTGTGGGTGTCTAATCTGTGATGGGCTCTCGTTCCTCGTCTCCACAAAACAGGATCAGCCTGCCTGCCACATTCTCACGCAACTCAGACTCAATGTGACAGCACACACACACACACACACACACTGTGAGCACATGCAGATCACACACACACACTGTGAGCACATGCAGATCACACACACTGTGAGCGCATGCAGATCACACACACACACACTGTGAGCACATGCAGATCACACACACACACTGTGAGCGCATGCTGATGGGGGCTCATAGACAGAGACAGCAGATTTTTAAACCCCTCCTCGCCACCTTTCTGAGGTGCGTACACACACTGACAGCTCGGGGACTTTGAAACATTTGGATTATTCGTTCTGGTGAGCTGTGAGAAGATGAAAAGAAGTTATGTAGAGTCACAACCACAATATGTTCATTTGAACTACAAAATCTGTGATTCAGCAGTCAGGGACAGTTGTGTGTGTGGCCTACACAACACGACAATTAATACACACTGAAAATGAGCGAAGGCGACGTGTTCATGACTCTAGCTATCAGGAACTAAACACACTGTTATTGTCACACTGTCTTATATTTTATATTATATTGTCTTATAGTTTAATTGTCTACATTGGCAGTTTACAATGGCAGAATTTTTTCCGAAGATAAACACATTCTCTTTTACTCTAAGACACTATAATATTTTACATTTTTACACATTTAACCTTAAAGATATAAACGAATGCAATAAACTGTCATATTTTTCTTAATTTAACTGTAAAATAACTGTTAATTTTAGGTTCTTTGACTTCTTTAATTATATAATACATGCCTGTCATTGTACAATTTCGCTGATTGTATATATTTTATGTTGTAATATGAAAGAACTTTTAACGATATTGTTATATTCCTGCTGTATATTATTTTGATGATAAGTTGTGCTGTTCTTAGACTGGTGACAAGAAAATGTTTTCTGAATTCTGAAAGAGACGTTTGCTGCAGTGGTTACCATCTGCGTTCTGTTTCTGTTCTGGCTCCTTTCTGCGCTTCAAAATCTGCATTTGTGACTCGCAGTCACCCGCAAACACACAACTCGCATTTCAGACTGTAATTAAGCAGGTTAAACCAGAGACATTGTTACAGTGATTAATGGCGCCTTCATTAACTGAAGCCAGATCATTTGCATATATTAAATCATTGTTCAGACAAGAGACAGAGGTCTGTCTGTTTATGAGGGAGATTTTGTGTCTCCTTTCTAGTTCATTGTCAGTTTATTATTTCAGCATGCATTAGGTTTCTCTTTCAAAGAAAAATGACTAGACTGTTCTATTTAGAAGCAGATTTTTCTATTATTTTTCTATATGCACACTGTGTAATTAATACGTCACAATAATAATTGCATGTTATGATTACATAAACTAGCATCAACGTTTCTTTAAAAACCAACTGACAATAAACATAATAACAGAGTAATCATTAGCCAGAGATCCCTAACTCATAGACACGATCAGACAAAAAGTCTTTCAATGTGCTTTAAAATGTATATTTTAACAATCTGGATTATTAAAACAAGAGAGAGAAAATCCTTTTTCCAAGAACATGTAGTTGTGTTTGATTTTGGTATTGCAGTTTGTGCCAAGCACTCATGGGTTCTCAAACACCCAAAAGATACTGAACTGATTTCTTATCCTGATTAATACTGTAGTGTTTTATTTTTAATTAAACGTGACACATTTCCATTCGAGATACGGTGAGATGAACAATTATAGAACATTTTATGACATTCAGCACTAATGATGAAAGACAATCACGAAGAAACGGCATGTGATTCACATGCAGATGCGCTAAATAAAAAAATGAGTTTCTGATTGGAGACGCTTTATCACTTTCTGATTGGTCCATGGGTTATGCTGCACTACTGTATTTTAAACAGCTGTGTTGCTTTCCGACATTTCCACTGGTTACATTTGCTCCTGAATTCGTTAGAGGGAGCAGAGAAACACTGATGAGGGGGATAGGAAGGGGAATTGAGGAGAGATTGGCAAATGTCTGTTGGCAGTCTGAGAGAGAGAGGCAGGGTCATCTCTGTTTCACAACAATGATTAGCTCTGCCCATCTGCTGGGATTCAAGTGTAGCTCTGGAAAGTCGCTCATTTGTGCTGCTCAACCCCAGCCTAACTGTACTGAGAACAGGTGCTGCATTCTACCCCGCACACAAAGCCGTAGTGTGTGTGCAAACGTCTGTGAATCCTGCAGAACTGAAGCAGACTCATCAACTCTGAAAAGATTCCCATCTCACAACACAAAAGCACCAGATTACAGTGGATCGACTTCCTGTTCAGAAATAAGAGCTCTTCTCCTGCAGCAGGATGTCTGTGCTTTGCCGAGTTGTTAGCGTTTACTCCAGAAAACTGATGATAATACCTCTGTACCTCTGTGTGTATTTAGCCTGGCACAAACGGTACCGATAAACCAAATGTGATACTACCCAGTTAACAAATTTAGGTTATTAGAACGTTTCCCTAATGTTTCCATTAGGTAACAAAACCATTAAAA
The DNA here is from genome assembly GCA_036877585.1 of Botia kubotai. Taxonomy (NCBI): domain Eukaryota; kingdom Metazoa; phylum Chordata; class Actinopteri; order Cypriniformes; family Botiidae; genus Botia; species Botia kubotai. Next base: position 17,707 of record JAZGTI010008131.1, on the reverse strand, counting down.
ATGTTACTTTGAAAACTTATTTAGAATGTCAAAATGTAATTTTTTTTGTATATACGTTAATGCTTTGTTGTAAGAACATTCTTCAAACTTTCTGTAATGGTATTAAAACATTCCACTAACAACCAAAGAATAACATTTCTGATATACATTAAAAAAGCTTATAGACATTACTCATGCGCATGCTGAAACTAAACTCCTGCGCATGCATGTAAATGACTCTGATGCAGAAACAGAGAGTGCAGTAGCGTGCACTAGAGATACAGGACCACCTGTTTTTAATAGACATGCGCCAAATGTTGCACAGGCCGGCCTCCCTATACTGCCTGAGCGTTATGCTGATGCTCTGTGCTCATATTTATTGTCAGTAAGAAAAGCTGAACAACACATTTCTATAAATAAATATAAATAAAGAGAAATTCGTTTTTATGTTGTTTATCAAAGTTATCTGATAGAATGCAATTAAAGGAGTGGCTGGTGTTTCAAGAAAAATGACTAAAAACTAAAATATTTTGACATCAAAAAGGCCGTTTTACAATAAAGTTCAGACGATCAGAGGCCTGTTTAAGGTGTCTGCTTTTTTGACACCAAAATGGGTCTCATGTTGTAAATGTTTCAGCCCAGAAATCAAGAGTCATTTGTGCGTTCGGTACACTTAACATACTGGCTTTAGAAACACAAAATATGTTACGCAATAGTGCGTTATATATATTATTAGAAATTGAAGAGTCACACCATATTAACTCGTCTCTTATATTTCAAATTAAATGATGTTTGTTATAGCTCAACCTGAGTCCTGCAGCTAATGTGACTTACTGCCTATAAATCTGAAGTTTTGGCCAGGACACTTCACTCCACAAATGATGCATGAACACTTATGTGCAGTAATTATTGAATAGCACCCACTATCAAAGTGTGTGTGTGTGTAACATACACTCAGGTATGCATCAGGACAGTGGTGCATGATAGAGGAATCAACACTCTGTTGGGGCCTGTCACCATTGAGAAGCAGGTGTCTCCAGCCAGGCAGAGAGAGAACCAGGGCGGCGTGCCTCAGCTCTTAAACCCACCAAAGGGTGCTCCTCACACCAGTGTGGACAGGTGACATCTGGCCCCTCTGCCTATGCAGTGGGCCCAGCAGTGTGTGGCTATAAGAGTTGATTTCCTCTCTGCCTTTTGTCATCATTTTACAGGGACTGAGTGTTGATGAAGATGGGCGGGTTGAAGGTCCTAGAAGCTCTTGCCTTTTCCTCTTTAAGAAAACAACAAAAAAAAAAGAATCAGAAAAGGCAGAGGTCAGCATGAGAGATACAAGCACCATGACCTGGAAGTAAAATGTCTGTGATTTTAGTGACAGAGGGCAAGTGCTGGCCACGATGAGCCCCCCAAAATCAGGCTCATGTACCCCTCTCTCCACATACAGAATAAAGGTCTAGACTTCATCTGGAGTTTCAGGGCTATGATTTTTGCAGGAAAAATGAACCTCAAAACGGAGGATTCAGTGAACAGCAAACGCTTTGTGTCTCAAGTGAGACTATATAAGAAGATACAAAATGAAAGAAAAAGGCAGGAAGGGCAAAAAACACAAAGGAAGAGTCATTTCTGTGGCTGAGGCAGCACCCTGCAGTGTGTACTGAGAGCACACACTAAAGCTCACTGTATTTTTAGAATACAGAAATACTTCATTTTTATTTCAACAATGGTAACCAAAAGAGGGATTTGAATAAGTTCTTTAACACGTTTATGAGCATTTCGGGAATGACGATGGAGTGATTTTAAAAGAGAAACGTTGAGTGCTAGCACAGGAATGTGTGTTAAGTGCATGAATGCTCGTTTGTCTGGTTTATCATGCTTCACTTAAGTACTGTAATTAATGGTTTTGTTAATTGAATGGGAACTGTGAGGCACTGGAGTGTAAAAAACAGCACCTGTAATTCATCAGTTTCACTCGCTGCCTCTTTCTCTCTTTAATTTGGTGTGCATGCTACTTCTACACCCCTGAAGGCAACATCACGTGATGAATAAGACAAGCTACTCTTATTTTCCTGTAAACTTGTAAGATGAGCTTGAGACTTGAATGCACTGACCACTCAGCTTTACCCAGCTAACAGGGAACATTCTAACATTCTCAAAAAGTTCATTCAAAGTCATCAAAAAATGCTCTTGCAGGAATTTTAGTAGAACTTTTTAAATGTTATATGTCATATATATCAAAAATGTTATTCTTAAGTTGTTAGTGAAACATTTTTAAAACATTACAGATCTGTAAACAATGTACAGAAGTTGAAACGTACAGAAGTTTAAACAATGTTCCCATAACCAAGCAATAATGTTAAAACGATGTTTAAGAAACTGGAAGTTTTGAACATTCTTAGAACATTCAAAATGACATTTTTAACTTTTTTGTGACTAATGGAAATGTTAGGGAAACGTTCTTACAACCTAAAATTGTCAGCTTGGTATCTGGTCCAACAGAAAAGACTGCGTTTCTTTAAAAACACTCAACATATAAATGTTGAATTCTATGTTAAACACGTTAGGAAAAGCAGTCGCACACAGACGGGCTGTTATTAAAGAATTCTGATCATCTATCAGAATTGGGCGGACATTTCATAGTACGATTAGCCGTGTTGCTATGATATGCAGGGCTGTTTCTAAAGTGATAAATGTGCTTTCTGTCTGAATGATAGCTTGTGCCCAAAAGCTGACACGTTGACAAACGGCGCTGTTTCTGTGAATTGATAGTTTCTGAGCCCGTCCATTTCATTGATTCGTTAATTGTTCGGGGGAGTTGGAGGCGCCTGACTGTCATGAATAAATGATAGATGCCCAGCATGTATGAGGAATGCATTACTCTGAGGCGTGGTGCTACTTCCTCTGAGACGATGACCATCTTCCTCACAGCCCTGAGGAGCTGCTGGTCCCCGTTATCTTCCCCTCGCATTAATAATGCATTCACTCTAACTTCAGTGTTCAGCATTAAATGCTCTGCCATGAAGCCTGTTCAAAAACATCAATACAATCTGAAATAAACCCATTTCAGGCAGACTGGAGGAAAGAAGTTACACATGCTAATCGCTTCTCCAGGCGTTCCTCCTGTTTACAACTAGAGGCTCTTGTGTCTTTTTCTCTTTGTGAATCTTTACCTCTTTCTCGCTCACTCACGCTATGGCTAAGGCACAATGCATTCTGGGAGAAAGACAGCAAGGATGGAGGGAGTGGTGCAGAAATACTGACGTTGCTTTCCCCAGGGCTTTAGAAAGACAAAGTGATGGAATGTCTACAAACAAGGAACGATATGCGGAGGAAAAGGAGAAACAGGGGAAGGAAAGAAAAGAGATTGATGACACATTTCTCCGTGATTGTACCCCAGAGATACAGAAGTTGTACGTGTGATAACAATGAGTCAAAACTGATGTACAGATACCTCACAGTAGATGCTTTGAGCCAAATTATGATGATGCGGCTTCATCTGGGGGGGGGGGGAACAAAACAGTACATGATTACTTCCAGCTAACAATTTAGGGTTGTACGAACTTTTCCCTAAAGCTTCAATAACTAACAAAAATGTTGAAAGTTCTAGGAACATTCAGTTTTTTAGCTCTTGTATTAACATTATTCCTTGGTTTTAAAAAACATTATTTAAAAAAATTGTGTTAACTCTGGAATGTTTTCCAAATGTTCCGCTAACAACGTAAGAGTAACATTTTTTAATTTATATGATATATAATGTAAAAAACGTTCTACTAATGTTACTGCAAGAACATTTTTCTCAACTGTGAGAGAACGTCAGCCAATGTTCTGGGAACTTTCCCTGTCAGCTGGGCTGTTAGTTACAGGAAAATTATAGCCAGGGGCAACTTTACCTTTATCATTAACATGAACTGGTTTTTATAGTTTCCAGCCTTTAACACTTTAAAGTTCAGATAGATTTTAGTAAAATATGTTATTCTAATAAAAATATTTTCATGAGCCTGCCATAGGTTTTCTCCCTTTTTTCCAAGTTATAAAGCATAAATAATTATATTCTACACAGCTTCAGTATAGACTTAAAATACACTGTAGATATTCATTGTCGGCACGCGTGAATATTCTAATGAAATGAATAAGCTACATTCATCTTCTGGTTGCTCTAAGCGATAACAGGGCCGGTCGGCTCAGTAAAACATGCCCCTCTCCCTCCCTCTGAAGGGAAGCACTGATTAAAAACCAGGCCAGATGGACCACAGCGGTCTTCCTCCCTGAGATCGAGCACTCCAACTGCGATCAAACACAGAGAACCCACCCTATAGCCAACTCCATCTCCACGTCACGCGGTCACCCTCCAGCTGACTGCCTGCGACCACGTCACACACACATGAGCGAGTCATCAGTGATGTCAGTGATCTGACAGAAGCTGGAGTGTCTCAATGTCACTTTTGTTTGAAACAGGCCATGAGAAGAACCTCTTATCAGGCTCCATTTCTGCTCAAAGATTCTATCTCATTTCCTGAAAAACTTCTTGGATAAAATTGAACAAAAATTTGTTATTACATTGATATTACATATCAGTGTTCAGAATTGCCTTCTCACCTTAATTTAATTTGCAATGGTAAGTTTATAATGCTAATAAATGAAAATTTGAGCTGTCGGGTCCGACCGTATCAACACATGTCCGGTTACAGTATGTGGTGCAGCATTTGTATGGATGATTAAAAGTTTTTTCAGGTTAATCAACACAAATATTTCCTGAAACTTTAAAGTTTGGCAGAACTAGCCTTGTTCTCAGACAGGTTTTTTCTGAGCGTGTTGAGCTCCGTCTGGCTGAGGAGAGTCTGAGCTCAGCAGCCTGACACACGCAGTGTGGCCTGATGCTGGAGATGTCAGAAAGAGATGATGTGTTCGAGGTTCTCCTTTGAGAAGGTGACAGGAACAGGAATTGGACTGGGTGATGCTCATGTCCTCTGACAGAGAGAGATATTTGCTTCAGGAGGAAACTTCAGCCCTTACTTCCAAAAGTGAATGAGAACTGTTACAATCAGGATCTGTCAAATAAAAAAGAGAATATTTGTATTCCAGCAAATCAGAACAGAATGGAGACTCTGTAATATTTAAATGTACAAATGAAGTCTCATAAATCCCTTACATGACTTCACAGATGACAATTTTAGGTTGTAAAAACTTTTTTTAATTCTGTAATTCTGTTTTGAATTTGTTCCACTAACAATTTAAGACTAACGTTTGTCTAACGTTTTTGCTATACAGTATACAACGTATAACATTAATAAATGTTCTACTAACATTACTGCAAGAATGTTTTTAATAATCCTGAACTTTTGAGAACTTTTAGAGAATGTTAAGAACATTGCCTGTTAACTGGGTTATTAGGCATTTAAATACAATGTTTTTAAACAAAACAAACAAACAAACATTTTTGTGTGTATACTGTACCGGTATTTCCCTTCCTGTAGTCTTCCACAGAACATCTACAGAACAGGACAAAGTAAAGGGCAAAATGTTCTAAATCTTTTAACAAGGCACAAAATGAGATGTGCAATTTTAACACAGTTGGGCTGACAGCTTGCAGGGGATCTGCACTTCAGTGTTTATAAATAAACCTGTTATTATTCTGGGTGAAAATGGAGACAAAATAAATGCTCCATATCGCTGGAAGATTTCGCTCGTATGAAACAATTATCACCATGTCTGAAGCATGTTTTAACATGTTCTGTGCTCAGAATAGATGCTTGGTGCTCGTACAGGAAACAGAAGTGAACGAGTAGGGTGCATAAGGTGGAATGAGTAACACATTCATGCGAGCAGAGTTTAAAATATCTGACAAACAAGAGTCCCTGGATTTGTGTTTATGAGCAAGCGAAGGAGTCAGACAGTGTGTGTGTGTGTTTGCAAGCAGGGAGGGGCGGGGCTCGTAAGGTTCAGAGTAATTAGTCAGATTGAGGGCTGAAGTGAGGCAGTGTGCGAAGAGGCTGCGGCTAAGCATTTGTGTGTGTGTGTGTGTGTGTGTGTGTGTGTGTTTGTGTTAGAGGCCAGGCTGGTGGGATGCTTTAATTGGAGCTAAGCGGCTGCAGAGGTACTTCAGAAACAAAGGAGTAGAGACAGAGAGACAGAGAGAGAGAGAGAGAGAGAGAGAGAGAGAGAGGGTTGATGTACTGGTGTGTGTATGTCTGTGTGTTTTTGTGAACAAAAACTAAAGTGACAATTTACATGCTCAGCTATCAAAGGCTTTGACCAAACCTCTTACTGCATCAGAATCACACACGTCTAAACGTAACACAAGAAACATGAATACGAATTCTACGTCCGTTTGAAAATGCCAAGACAAAATTGGTCATGAATAGATAAAAACAATGGGTTTTCAGTCAGTGAATTATTTTAAATATTATTTTACGATGACATTCAATAAAAACATCACAATCCCCTTCGTACCGAATGTGCCCGACATAAAACAACGAGCGAATACATTTTCAGGGTCAATTAGTTTGCTGAGCATATAAAAGACCATTTTACAGAATGAAAATAAATCAATTAGTCCTGTTGCTTTTAGCTCGTTACTCAATTCACATGCTGCTTCACTCTTAATGGATTTTTGACAGCTGATAAATTATATGATTTATGTTAGCTGGCCCGTTATAAAACCGCTTTGGCAGCGGTCAGAACAGCCATGCTTTATCTCAACAATACCCGCATAAAAAAAATGCCAAAATGGCTGACACACAATGCTAGTGTGTATAGTGACAAATAAAAGGGTCTTATATAAAATAATGCTGTCTTAATTTGACTGCATTTACCTGCAGTTCAGTTTTCTGCTAATCTAACACACGATAACTAAATAAAAGTCATTTGTGTGGGTATACACACACAGTTTTGAGGATCTCTGAGGTCACTTCCTCCCACTCAAAAGCTTGATGTATTCTTGGCCAAACCACCCACCACAGACCTCATGCCTGTGTAATTCCTCAGACCCCTCCCTCCATCTGTCCCCACCCAGCCCAGGAGTGAACAGAGACTCAGAGTCACAAGCAGCCTGTGAGTCATACTGAACCTGTTCCCTTATGCCTTATCCTGTCTGCTGCTTCTGTATTCAAAACACTCGCTCATTTGGAGGGATCAGATACAAGAGATTGAAGTGCATCGCATCTGGAAAGACAAATAACATTCAAATTTCAATATTAAGATTTTAGGTTTAAATGTATACATATGCATTTTTTCACATTCATTTGTATTGTTTGTGTACCTTAACATTCTATCAATTCATGTGACCATGAAAACTGTGTATAATTTTAAATTACATTCATTATAAAGTTATTTTAAAAGATACGTAAATAGTTTTAAATGGGTTACAGAGTAACAAAATACAGGATGCTGTGTGATTCACGTTTCATATCACTGTGCTGTTTTAAAAATAACATGGTACATTAGAGTAAAAACAGTCCTTCATGATCTCTTAAATTTTAAAACCAGGGACAGTCGCTCTGAATTCTCTGCAGCTTCAGCTGGTATAAAGAGCAGCAGCTGACATTTAATCATTTGTAAAGATTTCTGAGACAGAGAGAATTTCTGTTGGATTTTTTATTGTGTCTTTGACTCTAGCTACCAAAGTGTAAAATATCTGGTAATTATGAACATTACTGTAATGTCATGGCATTTGAATCTATTTTCTGTTCTATTCTTACTTGTTTGCTATTGATACTGCCAGCAGCTGATTTATTCTGCCATATCAAGAAAATCCTAAAGGAAATAAATAACAAGCAAAATTAAACAAGATGAGCAAATGCTCATTATTACATCACCAGTACTGCTTACATACAAGTAAAAGTACGTCTTATCACTCGCGACCTGCATGAAGAATTCTCTTTCTCTCTATCACACACACTCATACACACTTTCATGACTAAAAGTCTATTAGGTTAACAGCTGCACAAAGTTTGGAGGCTGTGGACAGCTTAACAATGACCACCATCAGTGACTGCTAGACTTCACATTGGTGACCTCACCAATATATTGTATGTATGTATATATAGAGATTTTTCCAATGACAGATTCAATACCAAACCTACACATTGGCTAGACACACTTATTCTGTTAAACCGGATTTTAAAAGAGCAGAAAAATGTAAACAGCGTAGCCACGTACAAAGTTTGTGTTTTTATGCATTTGACGCTTTTATCCAAAGCAACTTACACAGCACTCAAGCTATTGATTATATTATGTTTTTCGGATGTGTTTCTGAGGTTCAGTTTGCAAGCACTGTGTCCCTAAATGAGAGGCCCAGTCATCCAGCGAAGAACGTCTTTCATATTTTATGGCTCTGCTGGACTCTCATGCCAAAAGTGGTTCTTGTCAAATCACTGGCGCACAATGAGAGACCTCGAATGTGGTTTTTAGAGGAAGTGCAGGTGCGAAAACCATAATACCCCACGCCGAAACACATTTCCTAGCCTATTCCAGCCCTGTGATTTGCTCTGTTGTACCATTAAAGCAGTACAAAGACCCACACATATTAAAATGACACCCCCATAATTTCACACCTGCAACACACCTGAGAGCAAAACACATTCAGACAAAACTCCCCGCAGACCCACTGAATGCGCAACATCAGGAGGGTAGATGTGGAGTAAATGGGGGCAATTTTTTGCTCGTGAGGAATTTAATCTCTCGGTAAATAAAACGGGGTCTGAATTGGGCGTGCAGTCGCTCTCGGGCAGCGCTCACCGGTGGAGACGTGAAACGGGTTTTGTCGGGGTGGGAGCGGCAGGTCTCGCGCTTAATTATTGATTCAGTACGCGTGCAGCTGCGAGCAACAGCGCATGTGCGAGAGAGGAGCCGGCGGTGATACTTACAGAAGAGAAAACGATACAGATAAAACATGATGTTATTATACAAGACCGTATATTTGCATTTTATTTTTTTAAACAATTTCCAATCCACCGGACGGTTTTCAACACAGCAATGTGTTGTGTAAATTAAAGTGTAAATTAATTGTTAAGTACAATTTGCTTCAATTATACAAAAGAGATATGACTTGGATGAGTTTGAAGAAAAACATCGACCGAGGTTAAAATACTTGTTTTAATACTAATAAACAAATATATATAATATAATCATACTAATAATAATATAATAAACAAATCTTACCCCTCAGTGTTTAAACCAGTAAATTACTCGGTTCCGTTAATAGAGTAACCAGTGACTCGCTTTCGTTTTGACAGTGACTCGCTTTCGTTTTGACACACGATTAGTTTTAGGTTTACCTGTGTCCCACTCGCACCCGGACAAACGAGCTGTCAATCAAATCCCGCGACGCTCCCGCAGACGCGCACCACCCCGCGTCTGTCCCCGCTCAGCCAATCAGATCTCACACCCGCCTGACACGGCGCTCCATAAATGGTGCGGAGGAAAAAGGGATGCTCGCGCCACAGGCTCCGTAGAGTCACTGAGGAACCGCTCGTTTGTGTTTTTATTGGTTTATTTGGGATAATTCCCCCCTCACTTTTATTCACATACGAAAAACAGGCGCTTTTCGACCGCAGGTTTAAGTTTCCGACACCGTCTATCCATCTATCCGCCGACCCGTCTCCATCTGTCTTTGGGTCCATCTCCTCTTAAGACTTTCGGGAACGACTCCCCCAAAATAACCCTCCGAAACGCTTTAATTTCTCCACCGATTTTTTAATTAAAGAACGAGCTTTTTCTTCCTCCCTGTTCACTCCAGGACACGAGAATGGTCATGGTGAGTAATGTGCTCTCCTTTCAATAATTACAAATCATTGAAAGACGTCGTTACGAGCAGCCTCAGAACAATTTCTTCATATATTATTATATTCCTTAATTATTCCTTCATGTATAAATCTCTTGCTTTACGTTTCTTACACGCACGGCGACAACAGTCGTGATAATATGTTATTACTGAAAGATTATTAAGGTGCGCATTTTGCGTAAAGGTGTGTGTACTTGTTTCTCCAGAGCAGGTGTGTGTGGTCGCTGCTCTGTACATTCTTCAACCTAATATAAAACAATTAGAAAAGTGATTAGATTACAATAACTACAGTAAACATGGTAAAAAATAGCCAAATCGTCCATATTTGCTAGTGATTACAATGTTAATTTTGAGCCTTTTTGAAGTGCTTAACTAATGTGTTGACCTTTTGGGATACTTAGATGCAAGAATGAGTTTTTGATTGTAATGCTTTCGATGTACAGAAATCTGTTTGCTGCAGAAATACCAACAGAACAGATTTCATCTTTGTTTTTGTTTTTATCACAGTCAGGTTTTCATTTTCCTTTTAAAATACAACTATTCTCAGTGTAAACGGTTTCACATACTTTGCAATCAGCGCATGCTTTAAGCATGCATTAATTGGCAGTGCTGTGCATTACCATAATGCCTGTAGGTGCAATCGCTCTGCACTAACTCAGCAGCGATTGATTGCCATTGCTGAAAGGGCTTCTGTTAGCCAAAGCGCCCGTGCATCTGCAAGTCTGCCAGAAAGAAAGCGTTAATTTTCCAGAGTAGAGCAGATGACGGACAGCTGAGGCAGCCAGTGAGAGGACTGGGGAGGAGGGGCCTTCCCTGACCTCACCAGTGAGGGGGGGGCAGGGAGTGGGGCTGCAGTGTTCGGCTCATGCTGAAGCCCGTGCATTCACAAGCACCCTCACTCAGAGGAGGAATGCCCACTCCCTCTCCTGCTGTCCGCACGCTGCCTCGCCACTGCTGAGATACATACAGAGAGAGACAGCTAGAGATCTCCAAGTGAGGAGACGTTAGCAAGGCTAGAGGCGAGAACTCTCCCCACCGGCTTACAAATGGAGTGGAACGGTTTTAAGATGGTAAGGATGCTGCGGTGGTTTTGTGCAGACATGCATGTGTGTGAGTGTGTGTGTTTGCCCTTGCTGTGTCTTACTGCCTGCAGCTGCAGTGGCTGCATTGGAGTCAGTCTCTCTCTCTCTCTCTTTCTCTCCCCTTTCTCCTCTTTTCCAATACTGCATGCTACTCCTCCCCTTTATCGTAGGATAAGAGGAGCTGTATACGAGAACAGGGCTGAGGGGAGGCGAGAGGAGAAAGGACAGGTGTAGCAGGTTCAAAGATGCTGCAGTCGGCAGCGTGGAATCTCAGTGCTCACTGCTATTGGACTCATCATTTATTTTAACTCTCATTGTAATGCTCAGACTTTAAATTATACAGCTGTCGGTTTTCTGTGATTAATGTGATTTATAAAACGTCATTCTAAACAACCGATTTAAAAGTCCAAGCCGTATTAATATCGGTTACGGTTATATCAGATTACAGATGTACTGTATAGGGTTGTGTAATTGTGAAGCAGTGTGTATATGCCCGATTGTAAGTTTGTAAATGAGAGTGAGTGGGAGTGACCTTGTGTGTGTGTGTGTGTGTGTGTGTGTGTGTGTGTACATACGTGTGTGTACATGTTTCTCGAAAATCTATTAGGCCGTGTGCGAGGGTGTGTTTCCACACTCTAAAAAATGCGGGGCTGTTTTCAACCCATGGCTGGGTAAAATGTGGACAGAACACATTGTTGGGTTATAAATTAACCAGCCATGGGTTAAAACAAACCAACATTTTGGGTTAAAATAACCCACCATGGGACAACCATGAGTTGAAACATGGTTTCAGCCGCACATTTTTTAGAGTGCAGTGTACAGTGTAGTTTGTGTTTAAGTATGCCTGGAGATCACTGGCTGTGTTTACTGATCCATTATCACTGTGACTGAGATAAGGCAGCCTGCACTGTGTGTGTGTGTGTGTTGTGTTAGTGTATGTGCCCATTGTTGACTAAGGGCTCAGAGACTGCCTCACCCGGCTGTCACCAGGCTAGTGGGAGACTGTGCCTGCCAGGAACCAACTCTCCCCGAGACTCTGAATCTGAGAGAGAGAGAGAAACCGACAGATTACAAACCAAGATGGTTAAGAAATGAACCAGGCCTGTATTATTACATCATATAAGGGTGCAAGACAGCATAATTGCTGTGTTTGGAATGGCTGAGGCAGAACAGATATATGGTTTTACAAACTTGCTGTGACTGTCAAATCTCCAACCTGAGCGCCGTGGCTGTTTGGATCGAGTGTGGGCAGCATTATTCATTTCACAGGCCAGTGTTGGACTGTTTGTGTGTGGGCTTCAACACAAACTCAAAATGCTAATTGAAACGAGAGCGATTCCCAACAGTGAATCCATGTTTACCTTCTTCCTCCCTTTTTGTGTGTGTGTGTAACAGTCAGTTGGAAACACAGTTTGTGCAAGGCAGAAATTCTCTGGGGCAGTGACGGGACTTGTCCACAGTACAAGAGACGGTTATAGTGAAAGGAAGAGAGAGGAAATAAGGTGTGAAAAGGAGGAAGTAAACGCAGGTCTGAGCATTACTCCACCTCCGCTGCAGTGCTGACGTACCAGCTACAACTTCTAATGGCCATTGCGCAGAGCTGTATAGATATACAGCCTGCTCCTACTTCTCTCTGTCAATAGTTACGCTCCTCTGCTTTTACTTCACACTGTATCCCACCTCCTGTTTCCTCCTCTTTTCCTCTCTTCATCTCTATTCCTGCTTACTCGCTCCTAACACTCTTTAGGGGGTTCTCCTTTGTTGTCCGACTCCAAGGTTGCGTTTCAATGCTAATACGGGCTAAAGCTGGACTGAATATTAAAAAGGGGTGGATGAGGGTGCATGTGAACAACAGAGAGAGAAAAAGAGAGACAGAACCCAAGACAATTGCTAAGATGCTGAAATCTGGGCAGCAGGGGTGGGAAAATGCCCCAGGAAGTGTGATGACTGGGTGGAAGAGTTTGCACCCCTCTCCAAACAATGTGACTACACACGACAGCTGAGTGTCAAAATGGGCCACTTGATTTTTTGGAGGGTTTTGGAGGTTAAGAGAACTGGGAGGAAAAGAGAGAGAGGCTCAGGTTGTGGTCCTCCAGCGGCGTAGACTCGGGGTTCTGTGTGTGTGTCACCACTGCATCCACCTCTCACTGTTCCACTGCAGGAGAACAGCAGCATCCATCAGACCGACCGCTTCTGCATGCTTTTGCCACAAGCCCTCAGACGGTGGCGCCGTAGAGCTTCCACCTGAGTGGCATGATTTCAACATTTTAGCCACATAATTCTAAGCAAACATTACAGGCCCTTTCAGTGTTGTGTTTCAGTACACAGACTATTTATTTTTGTCACTGAAACTGATATTGTCATAACTGATAGGTAGGAAGATATTTCCCCGGCTGATGAAACATCAGTCAAGCACCTGGACCAAGCTTAGAATTTGGTCCAGTCTTTTATAAATACACCAAATAACATGTAACATTAGTCTTCACTATACTCTCAAAATTACAGGCGATGCCATTTTTAAAGGGATTGTTCACCCCCAAAAATGTTTCCATCGTTTACTCACCCTCATATCATTCCAAACTTGTATGACTTTTCTCTTCTGTGGAACACACAAGAAGATATTTTGAGAAATGTCTCAGTGGTTTTGTGTCCATACAATGGAAGTCAGCGGGTGCCACTGTTGTTTGGTTACCAGCAAACTTTAAAATATCTTCTTTTGTGTTTCTCAGAAGCAGAAACGTCATACACTTTTGGAACGACGTGAGGGTGAGTAAATGATGGGAGAATTTTTATTTTTGGGTGATTCTTTATGTTCTTGTCGCTATTCCGACATGACGCTTTTAAAAGAGTAAACAGCAGCCTGTAATCTATGTGCTATGCTCTTCATTCTGATGATACATAATCGTTATCAAGGCTCAGACAGATTTAGAACACAAATGTAGCCTCTGAACGTAATTACTGAATGAGTGTCAGTCTGCCAGCTGAATAAAGCAAACAGCTCAAGAGTTACTGAGGGAACTGAACATGCAGCTCTGGGGGAATAAAGAGCACTTGACAGGTGAAGGCAGTGTGCACTTATTAGACGAGTTTCACATTTAAACTTAAATAACTGAGACGATTTCAGCAGCAAATGTGAGCTTTCAGCACATTCCATACGTGTCATCACGTCATTTCGGGTGGAGTTTTACCTCTAGTCTTAATACAAACAGCAAGCCAACGTATGAAGAAAAGTTACACATTTTTGCACGTAAATTTTGACCTCAGAAACGTTCAGATATAAACGGCTTACGGGGGGAAAAAATCCGCTAGATGTTTTTCCTAGACAGCAAAGAGGCAGATTGAAAACATCTCTCATTACATTCTCACTGGATGAAATCATTTGAACTTTGCTCTTTGCATTTTTACAATTTAACAATTCCTCTGGCACAAACTCAAAGTCCCACGCGGATGATAATCAGCCCAACATACACAGAACAAACAACCTGCTCATCAACACACAACACACTGCTCTGCCACACTCACAGATCTCACAGTCTCTCCAGATAGGTCAAATATATATAAAATAATAATAAACAATGTTTGTCAGGCTCAACATCTGAAATAGTTGCTGGTTAGAGTTGACCAGCTGGAAGAGAAGCAGTACTGTTTCTCTTCTTTCAAGCTGGCTTCCATCTCTCATCATTCTAGTTTCTGACCTCCTTCATCCCACTTTCTTTGTTTCTTTCCTACTCATGTATCTCCCCCTCCCTCCCTCGCTCTTTCTCTCTCGCTCTGGCTGTGTATTTTGGTATTCATGCAGACGTTTGGATTCGAGTGGCAGGTTCTCTTGAGACTGTGCACAAACTGCATATTTCTCTGATCTACATTTTGCACCCCAGGAAAAGACAGCAGAGCAGCAGACGCTAACGCAAAAACAGTTTCTTTTTCTCTCCTGCCCATTAGCCAATCAGCTGACCCGCCTCCTGTGACGCTCAAGGACATTCCAAGGTCGCCCGCGCCACAGAGGCTTGGCTCACGCAATCACACCGAAATTCAAACCTTTAAAATGGAAACATTAGAGACAAAAGTGAGTGGTGAATTTGGGTACGGCTCTTGGTAAAGACGATGGAAAAATGAGAAAATGAAATGAGATGAAATGAGTATAAATGTCACAGATCGTTCTGCTCTCTGAATATCAGGGCCTGAAGGTCAAAGGTCACAGAAGTGAAGGGTTACTGAGTTTACAAATCACAGCAAAAGGCAAATGGGATGGCCTGCAAAAACCATTTGCCCTACAACAGTAACCATAGATACAGCCCCTGGCTTTTTTCACGAGGGATCGCTTGTGTGAAATCTTTGCCCCTGCAGATCTACGCGGATTTTGGATGTCGTCACCTCGCTGTCAAGAGGAGTTGATCGTCTTCCCTTTAACAACGCACCCTTTTTGTTTTTTTATATCCATTCAATGAAGCAAAGCGTTTATTCTACATCAAATTCAAAAGCATTCATAAGTCTACATAAAATTTTCATCGGGAATCCACAGTTAGCAAAAGCACGTCTGACAGACACTGATAAATATTTCAGACACGAACCACATTACAACTATTAAGCGCTCGAAAAAGTATTTTCACTCATTAAGCTCAGCCATGTGTGAACTCATAAGAATCTTACGAGGACAACCCTATAGATAACCCTATATTTGTTGGTACATTCTATATGGGCATAAATGGAGGCATTTTCAATTACCCCAGAATTGTACGATTTTTCTGCTCTTTTGCTGATCACATTTGCTGTTTTCGTTGATATTCTGCAGAGGTTTTATCTAACCAGCTGCAAGACTACATTAGACCCTCTGTTACATCACTGCAGTTTAGTGAAACCAAACAGCTGCATAATGGGAAGTTTATACATTGTGTATGTTTATACATTTTGTATAAACACATATAAACACTGCTCTGTTCTGAGTCCAAGTGCAGGTCTTAATAACAACACTGACTTCATGCAAATGGCTGTTTCTCCATAAGCTGTGGACAGTGTCTGTGTGAAGCGCTTAAGGTGTACCAATACGGTCATCAGTATGTCATGCATCCCTGTTTAAAGGAGTGCATTTTTTATCCGTGTAGTTTTTGGAAAAGAAGAGAGTGTGGCTGTTTGTTGGGGCAAACACACAGATGCTGGTGGTTAAAACCCAACTAGGGAAGGTAAGGAAAAACAAAAGACAACAGGTAATGAAAAGGGGGAGGAATTGTGTGCAGTGTTGACAGATAAATATGGGGGGAAAGTGTGTTTTGGGAAAGAGGGAGCGTTGAAGGAGAGAAGGGATCTGTGAGGAAGCAGCTGCATGAACATGAGGAGGCCGAGATTGGATTAACCAGAGCTGATGTGTATGGAGTGTTAAAAAGAGAGAGAGAGAGAGAGAGAGAGATCAAGCTCAGTGTGTTTATGTGTGTACAGAAGCCCATCTCACCTTCTCAAGAACATGAGACTGTAGTTAGCTTTCTAACAGTGTCTTCCATTGTCTCCTCTCATATGCAAACACACGCATCTACTCAGGCTGTTTGTAAAGCTTTTAATGTTTCTCTATAATGAGCAAATGCTGCATGACATGATTAAACAGTGAAGCTAATTAAAAGACAAATATATACTGTATGGTCTTTAGCTGGGTTTCAACACATTCGTTCTTATTTTACCAGCTCTCCAACTCACTGCAATACTCAGCAAGAGCTCCCAAGCGCAGCTTTAAAACTCATCTATGTAGTCTGCATGTGATTTGTTGTAGGAGGTGAAGCAGCTTGTTAGCTATTGAGGTTCACGGGTGCGCAGTATGCATCGTTCTCAGGGCGTGGAGGAACGCGGCTGCGTTTTCTCTCTGCGACCGGCACAGGTGCTGCATTATTCTGCCACCTGCCAGATACCCACAGCCATGTCCATGCCCCACCTGCAGCTGACACAGTCTGACATACTGCATGCACAGAGTAAAAGATACCACATCTACACACTGCAGAGACAGTCTGATCTGCATATATACACACGCCCCACTGAATAATCACAGCTGAAACCAGTCTACGGTGCTTTGCTGGTCTTTGGTGGCTGGAAGACCACCATAAACCAGCAAAACAACATCTTAGGCTGGTGCAAGCCATTTTTTAAGCAGGGTCCAAAGAGCTCACACAACCTTCCCAGCTTACAATTTTAGGTTGTACGAACATTTCCTTAACGTTTCCATTATATAACATAAAACATTACAAATGTTGTTTTGAATGTTCTAGAAATGTTCAGAATGTCCAGTTTTTGTATTAACATAATTGTTTGGTTAGAGAAACGTTATTCTGTAATGTTTTTAAGATGTTCCACTAACAATTTAAGTAATGTTTTAGATATAGACGATATATAAAACGTTAAATGGCTTTCTAATAGCATCACTGCAAGAACGTTTTTTGATAACTTTGAAAGAACATTAGCCAATGTTTTGAACACATTCTCTGTTAGCTGGGCTGACAGAGGAGCTATCTAAGCAGAGACCATTAGCACCATGCACAGTGTAGCACACATGCCTGCATGCAGCCATGTCAAAGTCACCTTAATTATAATGCAGAGAATTCCCTTAATGGGGGGAGCACTAGTAGAGTGTCTATAACTTCTGTGTGTATTGATTAAGGAGAGAGGGAGCAGGAAGGTTTATGAAAGGGTGTGTGGGGGTGGGCAGTGTATCTCTGAGCCTGTCACTGACAACCAGCCTGAGGTCAAGGCTAGCTGACAGACACAGGCAATCAAAACCCTGCACATAAACTGTGTCATAACAGATCTGAGTGATTTTAAAGGAAGGGGCTGTCTGCTTCTGAAAATAGTGCTTGTGTTCACAGTTGCCCAGCTAACAGGGGGAACGTTGCCT
>JAZGTI010008130.1:0-20577 GCA_036877585.1 Botia kubotai | reverse complement strand
GTTGAGAGGGGGCTGCGGTGTGTTGAGAGGAGGCTGCGGTGTGTTGAGAGGGGGCTGCAGTGTGGAATGCTCTTTGTGTTCCATGCAGATTTCTGCCTACAGTATATACAGCAGGCGGTAGGCAGTGAGCTCACTGGTTTTGGAACAGATCTTTAATGTGTTACTCTTGAGTCATTTGTTTCAGTTCTAGTGTTATGTAATGTGAAGGAGCTGTTTTTGCGCTCAGAATTTGCATGCATCAAGCTCCATATAAAACCCACTTCAAATGTAAAGTATTTAATTCAGTGAATTAGCAAAACTAGTTATTACAACATGATTGTACAGTCAGTGTAAACATTGTGAGCAACACGGGTCAAACTTAATTGTGAACAAACTTCTTTTTTCCAGAATGCTCCACAAATCCTGAAGGACGGCTTATGTCCTTCAATAATCACACCGAGCAAAGCTTGTAAGCTACTCAATCTTTGTTGTGTACCACATCAAGTAGTTCAACTGCTCTAAATGAACGTGTGTACATGTCAAATCAGTGCTGCGTGGGTCTGAGTCTTTACACTGTTTCAGTCACGCGCAGGTGTTTGCCCGCTCTGGAGACTCTGAAGGGAGGTGTCGTTGTGATCGGAAATAAAACAACATTCACAGATGATCAAGGAGAGAATATAAATGCCACAGAACTGCTCGACGCCTCAAAGTTAGTGACGTCATGTGTCTGCTTGTGATGTTTGAGTGGGACAGAGTTTAGCAGGATAGCATTAAGAGCCACAGAATCAGGAAACAAATTTTACAGCACAAAAATCTGTTACACACAAATACAGTTTTTTACGAAGTTGTGAAATATGCTTAATAACTATGTTGTATTTAAATAAAGTTGTTGTCATTCTTTAACAACACACTCCTTTCTATGTAAATTATAATTATTATTCACAAAACAGAATGTAATTATGATTTCTCCTCGATTGCTGTATTAACATTATTTGTGACATTTAACCCAGAATTATTAATTAAATTCACAGAAAATCTGGTTATGTACATTTACCTTACTCAGAACTGTTTATCATTTATAATTATAATTTATCATATTTTACAGGAAATCCAATGTGGTCTTAGAGGCGCGGGCGGTAGCCATGAGAATATTTGAGGATTATACTCAGTCCTGGCACTGGATCCTCCTGTAAGTTTCTGATATAAGAATCATGAGGTTACTGCTGTTTGTCCTCAGTGTCTGTGCTCACGCTGCGTTATGCTCAGTGTGATTTATATTGATATATTTAAGTGGTTTAGAGATTAGCAGGTTAGCATTGAGCTAATCTCTGTGTGGTTGTTTTCAGTGGATTGGTGATCGCCATGCTGGTCAGTCTGATCTTCATTCTTCTCCTGCGGTGTCTTGCTGGAGTGATGGTGTGGGTGATGATCGTCATGGTCATTCTCGTGATTGGATACGGTACGAGCTCATGATTGTTGTGTGGGAGGAATTACATATTTTTTTTTACTTTGTAATAAAAATGATACATTTTACATTTTTTAATTATTATTATTTAGAAGGAAAAATGTCTTGATGTTGGAGTAGGGTGTTTGACAATTCCCTCAGTTTATATTTATATACTATAAAACACTATAATAGATATATATAATTTAGTTTTATTGATTGTTTTCTTGCGGGTCTCTGCAGGTATTTTCCATTGTTACATGCAGTATGCGAGTCTGAAGGGACAGGCTGGTGCTGATGTCACCATCAAAGATTTGGGTCTACAGACAGACTTCTCTGTTTACTTACAGATCCAGCAGACCTGGCTTGCCTTTAGTGAGTGTCTTCAGATTAAAGATTATTTCCTGTTTTCAGACAGTATGACTTTTCACACATGTACACATCTCTCTCCATTGTGCATTAGACACAACATGATTAGAATTTATAGTTATTTAAAACAAAGACAAATATAAAATGCAGCTTCGCTTTCAGATTTCGGCCCAGTTTGTCTAAAATTGTGTCAGACAATTATTGTAATTAATTTTAGTTTAAAGCCACAATCTATAACTTTTGTCTCTCTGTTTGAAACATAAAATTCAGACCCAGCAGCTCAAATTATAAATCATTATTATAAACTTACCGTTTTGAATCAGGGTAAGGTAAGGAGACAGTTTTGAACACTTATCTGTTATGTACTTGCTGAATAACTGTTTTTATTTATTTTTAACCAAATAAGTTACAGATTGCAACTTTAAATATAACTATAAAAAAGTTATATTAATATGTATATATATAAAATAAAAATACATCAAATCATTATACATCATAAATACAGCATTTCACAACATGTGTATCAAGTCATTCCAAAAGTGACACCAGCTGAAGTCATGTGACATTGTCATTTCCGCTCCTCCTGCAGTGATCATCCTCTGTATTGTGGAGGTGGTGATTATTCTGCTCCTCATCTTCCTCAGGAAGAGGCTGCTGATCGCCATTGCTCTAATCAAGGAGGCTAGCAGGTGCGTCAGCTTCCTCCTGTTCAGCACATTCTGTGTTTACATGCTGCTGGCTTTCTGTGCCCTCGCTCGTCTCATACACTCACATGTGTTTCAGAGCCATCGGCCATGTGATGTCATCGCTGTTCTACCCCCTGCTGACCTTTGCCCTGCTGTCTCTGGTCATCGCATACTGGGCGATCACCGCTGTGTATCCTATAGCAAACAGTGACACGGGGACACACAGAGTGACTGTGATTTATGTTGTCATTTGTAGTTCTTTGATCTTCCTCTGAGGTGTTGTAGACATCCACACCATTGTTTCCGCAAACGTTTTAGTAAAGTGATGTTTGAAAGTATAAATATTATAGATTAATTCTGTGTCCTTCCTTAACAGTAGTTTAGATTTTTGTCCACCTCCAATGAACCAGTGTACAAGGTGTTCAATACTACAGAATGTGTGTATTCCAGAGAAACCTGCAGTCCTGAGGTCAGTGCCTTATTTTGTCATGTTTACTGGCTGATTTTTGATCTGATCTGTTCCAGTTCTTTCCAATGTGGCCTGATCCACTTTCTGCGTCTGTGTATGTCCCACTTGTTATATTTAGCATATTTTGCAGAGCAAAATCTAACCAACTTCATTGTTTTCTCTCCTCAGACCTTCAACAGCTCAAACATCACCACTGAATGTCCTGATGCCGAGTGTCTGTTTGCCTTTTATGGAGGAGAGACGTTGTACCACAAGTACCTGATTCTGTTCCAGTTCTATAATTTATTCCTCTTCTTCTGGTGTGCCAACTTTGTGACGGCGCTGGGACAGGTCACTCTGGCCGGGGCCTTTGCTTCTTATTACTGGGCCTTTAAAAAGCCTGATGATATCCCAGCATTCCCAGTCTTCAATTCTCTGGGACGGGCCCTCAGGTGTGTGATTGCAGGTTCCTGAATTTTCCTCTTAATTATTGCCTTTAAAATGATGCAAGAAGTTCTTTCTTCAGATAGTTTGATCAAACGGATGCGTCTCTCCTCCAGGTACCACACGGGTTCTCTGGCGTTAGGATCACTTATTCTGGCTGTTGTTCAGGTCATCAGGGTCATACTGGAGTATCTGGATCAGAAGCTGAAAGGTTTTACTGCTTCAGTGTTAAGAGCTATTTGGGAAGAACTATTATATAACTATTATATAAGAATTTTGATTAAAAGTAAAGAGAAGTACATCACTCATTCGATAATTGATGAACAGTGAAAAGTGAGGTACAGAATACTGAAGATATGTGATTCTGTTATAACTGTGTATTAATGATTGTATTAAATTTTGGTTTACTGCCCTCAGGTGCCCAAAACAGGTTTGCTAAATTCCTGCTGAGCTGTTTGAAGTGCTGCTTCTGGTGCCTGGAGAAGTTCATCAAGTTCCTGAACCGGAATGCTTATATCATGGTAAGTCTTCATGAGGCATTTGAGGAACATAGATGCTCAGAACTGCTGGAGTTTAATCGAGTATCCTGTCTGTTCAGGTGGCAATATACGGTAAAAACTTCTGTACGTCTGCCAAAGACGCGTTTTTCCTGTTGATGAGAAACATCGTCCGGTACGTGTCGTCTGGATCTGAACCTGAATCAGCCGCTTTGTGTTGTGTGAACATACAGAGTATCTCAGTATTTAATATCAACAAACCATTTTCTCCACCACAGTGTGGCAGTTCTGGACAAGGTGACTGACTTCCTGTTGTTTTTGGGCAAGCTTCTCATTGTGGGAATTGTGGGTGAGTGATGGGATCACAGACTGACATAGATGTCACGTGATTCCTGACTACTGTGGAACTGACACCTCAAATATCAAAACACACGTCCATGTGTGTACCAGCTGTCCTTTCTTCCTCTTTCCAGGAATCTGTTCGTTCTTCTTCTTCACGGGTAAGATTAAGCTAGTGGAGGAAGTCGCTCCGTCACTTAACTATTACTGGGTGCCAATATTGGTGAGTGAACTGCATTAATCCAGCAGTACTATTTTATCCATGTGGAGATGATGAAATGACGCTTGCCTTCATTTGCAGACGGTGGTGTTTGGCGCCTATCTGATCGCTCACGGCTTCTTCAGCGTTTATGCCATGTGTGTGGACACACTCTTCCTCTGCTTCTGTAAGTGTGCAGGAACTTTGTTTATTCCACAAGATACAATATGAACAAATCTAAAATGTTGTCAGGGTTTTGTCTGCACAACAGAACAAAGGTTTTAATGATTATCAGCTGATGATTTTTATGAAGTGCTTTTTCACAAATGTCCACGTTATTTACTGCTGTCAACAGCTAAACATATTTCTAGTTATCACACTGACCTCTTTCTGTCTTTTAACTTGTTTTTCCTCTAATGCAATAAAGAGCAACAATCTTCAGACACTTTCAGCGCTCTTGGTTACACAAGTATTGCTCCTGCTTATTTTCTCTATAGACAATAAAACATCCTTTAATAAACAGAACCAAATACAGCCAAAAGAGTCAAAACATTGTGTTGATTTAATCTAAGAAACATTCTAGACAATAAGATAAGAGGCGGATCTATTTATTTAATTTATTTTGAAATTACTTAATTAGAATAACAAAATGAAAAACATTATGGGTAGTTTTGTTGTTATACATGATTGTTAAAAGTCAGTTTCTCTATGATGAAAATAAGCAGGATTTTGATTTCATTAATATCTGACACAACCTGCACATTAATTGCTTCCAGGGGCTTTTGGCTTGCTCTGTGTCTAAACATTTTCCTTCTGTCTTTCTTCTCTCTTTTCAACATGATTTCAACCAATCATGTGTGCTTGCACTGCCTCCTGCTACATGCTCTCAAAAACACTAACAATTAAAAATAACAATCACGCACCACCGTAAACTCAAGGCGAAGACCTGGAGAGAAATGACGGTTCCTCCGACAAGCCGTTTTTCATGTCCCCCGAACTGCATCAGATCTTATCTATTGAACCAAGCACAGAAGAACCGGACCATGTGGAGACCCCTGTCGTACAGGTGCAAGCAGAAGAGGAGGTCCCACTGCAGGAGAATGGAGAGGTTCAGCTCAAACAGCAGGGCATTCTTAAGCAGGAGCAAGAAGAGGAGACGCCACTAAATCAGGAGACCCACACTGAGGAACCTCCTCAAGAAACACAACCTCCAGAGGCACCTGCAGCTGCAGAGGAGAAACATGAAGAACAAGTTACGGCACAAGAGCCTGAACCTCCGCAAGCCACGCCGCAACAAAACGGACCCCAGGAGGTGGATGCTGATGACAAGGAGGAGCAGGTGGCCCAACCACAAGCAGAAGCACCACAGGCAGAGAACCTACAAGAAGAAGAACCAGAGGAACCGAAACCTCAAGAAAACGGACCTCAGGAGAGTGAGACTCTGCTTACCCCTCAGGAATAGCTGGACAGGAAGTGCAAGGGTGCTTGGTGAAGGTGGCGCTGATTTCAGTACTTTGAGAACTGGTGCACTTTGGTGGATTTGATGAGCCATTAGAATACATGTAAAAGTACCTCCTTCAGTTGAGTCACAATGTTTACTCAAACAATCGGTTTTAAGAACTGTCTCTTAATTAATAATCACTTATCATAATGGATGGCATGACACTAGAATAGGCAGAATCTGGCTCGTACTCAAAGTATGAGCCACCTGAATGAAGGACAACTGGTTACATGGACCTAAACCATAGGCGGAGTTTTACATTTTTGCCTGGGGGGGACCTACCCCCCCACAAGAGACCACAAACTCTGACTTAAAACATTAATTAAAATAAATTTAGCCATAATTTACTCATTTAAATAATAGGATAATACAAATAAAATGAGACGATGTGAAAAATATTTTTTATTCATATCTGACAAAATCGATTGGCCCTTGCCCACCCCCCCCCCCCCAAAACTCCGCCTATGACCTAAACCCTATTAGATAAGCCTACATAACATTTGTAGAATGTGACTGTGTTAGTGTGTAATGTAGGAGGTTTTCCTGTAAGGACATGTAAAAGTGTAGGTGATCTACTTGTGCCTAATTATCGTTACTAATTAATGTCTTAATTATACTGAAGAATGCAAAAAGATCTCGCAGTATCGCTATGTTTACAGCCAACACAAAACAAAACACCCTGTTTACAGTCATACCAGCCAAGACCAAACAATGACATTTTGTAAGACCTTGTGCAATTGTATCTGAAAAATGTGATAATTACCTAATGTGATCGTTTTTGATGGAAATTTACATAAAAAAGAAAAAAAACGTGTCACCAAACAGCACTGGCATAAAAACAATCAGAGAAACACGTTGTTGTTATATTTTGGTCTGCTGGGACTGGTTATTGTATTGATAGATTGCAACATTTTAAATGGCTGATATCTGTCGCTGTTTGCCTCTGTTGCCTCTTTTTTACCTCTGTGCTTCACTTTAGCCGGTCTTTGCATGTTGCTCATGTGATCTTACAGCGCTTTAATAAATCTCTGTGTTGTTCTCGTTCGTTTTTTGCGGCTTCTCTTTATCATAATTACCTTTAGAAAAATGTTCATATTACAGTTTATTACAGTTGTTTCTTAACCTGAATGTGGTTTCAACAGTGGAGGATCTGGAGCGCAACGACGGCACAGCAGAAAGACCGTACTTAATGCCAGAGAGCCTTCTGTCCATCCTGAAGAAAACCAATCAAGGGCCCAAAACAGCGGAGTAAAGAAACGAGCAAGAGATTAATAAAAGAGGAAGAACTGTAGAGGCAGAGAAGGAAAACATTTGGGTTTTTCTCAGATATTTGCACTGATGGTCCAGGCACCAGTAAAACCGTGTCAACATTACAACGAGTGCCATCGAACTTGCCACAAGTATTATCGTTTAGTTTTTTGTTAGCTAATTAAACTGAGTTGACGTGAATTGTGTTGTAATTTGTATATATGACGCTAATGTTTGGTCTGGGCATAAGTGCTATCCGTTCATTATAGGAGTTAAGTGATGCTGTCTACGTAACGTGATATCACTATAAATAATGAATTAACTTCGTAATGTCTGATACTGTGCTATCATAACAGCGTTAACGTGAAAGCCATTTGTTTTGATATGACAATAAAATGTGTCTGTTTGTGTTTGTCAATAAATGTGAATTTCTCCTGCGTTATGTAAAGCGGGGCTCATAAATATTAATTACGCCACATATTACAACGCTACACGCACGTGATATAATGAATATTCATGAGCAATAAGACTCCTGGGGCTTGGTTCAGTTGCTAAGCAACGAGTAAAGAAACAAATGAGCCTGCGTCATCACGGCTGTGTCGTGGACAGAAATCCATCGATTAACTTAAAACTAATAAATACTGATAAAATGCCGAGTACGTTCGTCTCAGAGGCCATCAAACCCCCTATCCACGATCAAATCTCTGAGCTACAACGCAAAATTCAGCTTCTGGGTAAGTTTCTGTTGTTTCTGCTGGCCGATTAATCATTTAACTAATAAGAACTTAAAAACAACAAGAATTTAGAAGAATTTAACAGGTTTAAGAATAAACCTGCTAAGAGAGATTTTCCGCAGTTATTATTTATTCCTGAATGTGTCACGGCGTTGTTGTGTTATCATAACCGGTTATGTCTTATGTGTTTAAAGTGGCTGTAGTAGCAGTTTAATATTTTTAATATCTTAATCTTTAAGTCGTTAAACTAAGAGCATTATGAAAATCGACAAAACATTTAATAGTGCGTGACATTCAACATGACATTTTTAATGATTGGTTCATGGTCATTTTTGTGCTGTCCGCTAGAGGGAGACAGAAGCGCGTATTTTGAAAGCTCTCAGTCTGCCATCAGGAAGAACAGAGACTCTATCATAAAGCTCAGGCAGGAAAATAAGGATCTGCACAAGAAACTGGCTAAGTCCCTCGCTGTATGTCACACAATATGAACCCACACATAGTCATATGTCACATAGTCTTCACATACACCATACAAAGTCACATATGACCTGACATCTCCAGTGATGTTGAATCTGGTCATGATGTCCAGGGAGATGAACAGGTGATCAGAGAAGCCTTTCAGAAGCGTGGGCTGGAGAGAGCAGCATTCTCAAACATGACTGGAAAGGTGAGATGGAATTTCTTCCCGGAAATCTATGCATGGGTTATTCTGGTACGAATTTCCACACACGGAATGTGTTTATGTGCACTGTAGTTGAATGGCTACAGAAGTTAAAGGTCACAGAATGCATGTAGCCTGAGGTCTTTGTTGTGCAGGCCGCTCGGACAGTACTGGACCAGAAGGTGTGTGATAAAATGAAAAAGCTGAATGCTCTCAAGCACAGGACTCAAACACACAGACATCGTTTGGAGGACCTGAAGCTTCAGTATCAAACCCTGAAGCCAGAGAACAGAGGCCCTCAGCTGGATGCACAGAAAAGAGAGGAGGAGGAGAAGGTACAAGGGCCTCAACACACACACACACACACACACATTTCAGTTATATGTTGTGGAATGATGGTAACTGTCATGTTGCCTTCATTCACAGAAAGAAGGAGACTCCACTGATCAGCTTCCACAAAAGGTTATTTATTCCTGTCTGAACCCCCATCTCTTTCCTTCTGTTGTTTCCATCCTGTGTTGTCGAGAACAATTAAGTGTGTACGTCACAGGAAAATGAGTGAACGATTGTACATGTGCTTGTTGTGTAGAAGTTACGCGTGCTGGAGAACCGTTTGGAGAAAGCTCAGCTGAAGTGCCATGAAGCGGAGCACGTCATGCGGGGATACCTCAAACTGAAAGAGCACCTGCAGGTAACAGAGCGGCGTTTGGGGCCAGTAAAGACGTGTTCCAGAATCAACATGTTTTGCTGGTCCTGGAACAACATTACTGTCCAATCAACAGTCATAACCTAAACCCTACCCATAACACAACCCTAACAACAGTCCCTCAAACAGTCCTTAACCTAAATCTAACAGTGACTGTAAATCCAATCCAACAATCTGATTGGTTGATAGAAATGCTGTTCCAGGACCAACAATGGTGTTCAGGAGCATGTCCAAAGAGGACATACAGATGTTTCATCAAGAGCCCCAATAAACTGTCTCAAGGCAAAAGATATAGTTGCTAGGATGCTGTAGATAGTTGCTGACCAATGATGGTGGTTACTAAGCAGTCTAAATACACTAAATACACTTGCCAGTGTATTTTAAGGTTAGTAGTGTATTTATTGGTTGCTTGAAGTCTTCTCTTCTATGTCTACAGGAAGAAAGTCTCACATTTAATTCTCAGCTGGACCAGCTGGAGGCAGAAATCCACAGACAGACACAGGAGCTCAAAGAGCTGCAGGTCATGAACAGTGATGCTCACCTTTCCAAAGACGTGGCAAAGGTAAAAACATCAGAGCGCGTTGAATGAGTGATAAAAGCGTTTAATTACTGTAACAAGATTTGTGCTGGTAATGATGTAACCAGAGTAAAGCTGTTCGACTGACATTCACACACTGAATTCTACTGCTTACAGTAATGTGTGTGTGTGTCCAGGCTGAACTGCAGCTTCAGGAGGAGCAGGTGCACAGAGAGCGCAGAGAGAGAGAGAAAATTCTTTCCCGCTACAAGAAGCAAGCGGAAGAGAGGAAAGCTCAGGCAGAGAGGATGGACAGAAGAGTGAGCTTCATCCATCACACACCTGCTAGCATCAAGCACACTGAGCTAACACATCGTTAACGTATGAGTTAGAGCGCTAGAGATTTAACAGGTCGGCTCTCTCTTTTGACCTAAACCAGTAAGCGACCACCTAGAGAAACCATAGCAACCACCCTGAACAGTGTAGCAACCATCTAGCAACACATTAAAACCACTTTTAAAACACCTTAGCAACCCCATAGCGATGTCCTAGCAACCATTCACAGTATAATCCTGGCCTCCAGCAGTAAGAATGTGTTTACCAACTTTCTCTCCACCCTATCACGGTCCATCTTTGCACATCCACCCCCAGCGGGCGACCATGCACCCTGATGAGATGAGCAGTGAGGCCCAGCGCAGTGCCACTGCAGTGGGTGAGGAAGAGGAGGTCATCTCTGCGTTTGAGGAAGCTTTCCAGCGTATCAAAGAGGCCACTGGGGTCACAGACACACAGGTGAGGTCAGCTGGTACAACCCTTAACAAACAAACAGGACGAATTTAAGAATTTCGGGACATTTGTGGTTTGTTTTAGACATATAATACTTGTAACTCTACGTTTTAAAAACTCAAACTTTACTTTGTAGATCATTTCAGCATTAGATGTCTGGTCTGTTTGTTGGTATTTTTATACTTTTCAAACATTTAAAAATAAAGTAATAAAATTCCTAATTCAGAATCTATAAGGTTTATAATTTAATTGACAGTAATGAAGTTATTGGAGTCTTTGTATATCGGATTGCAGTTCATCTTCTCTCTTACGTCTGTTTGCATACTGAATTTGGCTTGAGTTGTCAGCTTGAACTGAACTGTCAGTTGTGCACACCGCACATCTGTATTCATGATATTATTTCATCATTAGGAAATAGTGGACAGATTTATCGGTCAGGAAGAAACTCAGAATCATCTGGAGGAGATGAAAGCAAAAAATGAGAGAACTCTTCTTCAGCTAAAACAAGAGAAAACTGAACTACAGAAGCAGTTTCAGGAAATGAAGTTTTCAGGAGAAACAAAAATCTCAAGGTGAGACTGTGGTCAATGAAAACTGTACATGACCGTGCTTTAATACTGTACAGATTTAAGTTCCTAAATAACACAACACACAATAACACCTCAGCTATCATGCTGCTTTACTCACTCTGCTGTCTGTGTGTATGTCTTCATGCATTGTGTTCATGTTCAGTGGGCAGGAGGTGCTGCAGGAATGTGAGCACCACCTGCAGGAGGAGCAGCAGCGGCTGGATGCAGCCAAAGATCATCTGGACTGGCTGACACGCACACTGATCTCCGTCAGAGCTGGAGTGCAACAGCTCAGTGACAAACTGCAGCATATACTGCTGGTACATACTGTACATCACCCTATACTGTACAATACATCACACATGCTTCATAATCAAAGTGACTTCATTCCCTCGTGACCTTCTTTCACCCATCTGTAAATATATGTCAATGTTTTCAAGAGATGTGACTTTACATAATACGGGTTTTCGCACATCATTTCCTAGAATTGAATGGAAATGTTTGTGTGATGTTTTGGGAATACACTGGAAGTTTATATGATGCAGTAACACATTACAAGTAAAAAGGTCTTGCAAGTTTTGACTGATTTTGTAATAATTTCATAATAAATCTAGTGAACCATGAAGTTCTCTATAAACATTCACTTACAGTAAAATATATACGCAATGTATGTTACTGAGCAAAAATCTGAATAATCTTGATGCGTTTCTATGTTCTCTGACAGATGAAGGGCCCGGAGCCCCAGCTGTCCACAGACTCTGAAGAATATGTGCTGCAGCTGCTGTCTGATACCGAACAGAAACTGATGATGCTGAAAGAGGAACTGCAGGGCAAAGATCTGGCAACCATCATGAAAGAGATGGAAGAAGATGAGGTGAGGAGCATATGTGCTTTCCTGTTATTGAAAGTTCAAACAGTGTTAGTTTTTAAACACCAGTGAAATGCCTCATTACATTTATTGAAATATTTCTTGTACTTTGGGATCTTATATTCCCTTCACTAACACTCTTGTGTCTCATTTACAACATTGTTTGTACAAAACTGTTGACAGTGTTGTTGTTTTTCAATGATGTCTTGCAGTTCCAAGCTAGTATCGAGGGGAAACTGCCCCAGCACAACAGACGGGTTCAGTTGCCTGAGGCCCAGAAACTGGACCCATTTGATGGTGAGGCACCAGCTCATATTGCCACGCCTGTTTACAGTCACACACACATGAAAACACTTGTGGGTCCAGAGTGAAGCATTACACACAAACCAGGTCAGGAGGTCTATCCTCCAGACTGACGGTTTGAGGACATTTCTGTCCTGCACTTACATCTGTACCAGTGATCATGAATGTGGAACTAAGAAAGTTCTTGTGCCCTCTAGTACACACAGTACAAATCCTCCTTCATTTCAAGGAGAACATAGCCTGCTCTGATACACCTTGTTGCACTTAAGATCTGAGGTCTCAGGGGCCAGAGCACATTTACGTGTGAAGTGTGAGTGAGAGGCCAGCCTGCAAGCTGTGCTACTCTTTAAAGAATGCTGTTTATCTACATGTAAGACAGCTTATTAGGCAAGAAAAGTTAAATGTTGCACACCTGCACGTCTTTTCTGCACGTCTGCACGTCTTTTCTGTCAACAGATGAGGAGGAAAGCGGCGATGACGAGGCTGATGTCATCACCCGTGCAACCCTGAAGCACCAGTCACAGCTGATCATTGATGCAAAGACCAAGAGGAAGACTCGCATTAAAAAGAGGAAGAGCAAATTCTGATCTGATCCACTCTGAAACACGATCAGCATTTTCTGAACGTCTCGTCTCCAGTTGAAAAATAATCTGTCTGCACATTTGTGCTCGTGAAACAGTTTGATTTCAATAAAAATGTTAGCTGAGGAGTTCTCTGTGCCCGTGTGTTCTTACGTGACAATAGTCAGAACTCATGCTTGTAACGTGACACCTGTTAAAGACTTAAATCTCATGAGACACCTGAGTCATAATAACAGAGATAACATCAGCAAACAATTTGAAAAATGTCCCGTTTGCTGAAACAAATTTACTGGATCTTTTCATAGTGTACAGCTCAAAATAACAATCAAGAGGAAGAAAAATCAAGAACTTACGATCTGAGAATAGATCTCAGAATATTGCTGGACTTTCTTAATGATTTCATATCGGCCCAAAAGCAAAATGATTATTCTGTCTTGCTTAAATCCTCAGATCTTAAACAGATTAAAATCATCTGTTTGCATAATACTTTCTCCTTATTTTAAAAGCTGAGAGCTGTTTGGTTTCATAAATTTATCCTAGATCTAATTTACAGCCAGTGTGATTCTTATTAATATTTTCTTATCGTTTTAAATGGAATGTCATTTCCATGTAAGTGTATTCTGCTTATATACTCTGACCTGCCGGACCTCGTTATGTAACACTGAGGCACTGAAGCATATAATAGTGTATTTAGATTAACTGCAGAGCTGTTTTCACCACGGGTTTGGGAGTGTGTGTGCTCAAGGCCTATAGCATGTCATGTTATTCATACAGATAATAAAGTCATAAACAGGAATTCCTTTCAGCTGATGATTCAGTTGAATTCTGACTGTGTTGTTGTTTTTTGACTAATCATCATTGTTAAGGTAATGAGGTGTATTCTTGGTTATCTAATATAGAGCTTAACACTAACTACAAAATCACTCCGTCCATAAGCTACAGAAAGTCACAAACATTATTAAACACGAAGCATGTTAAAATACTGTTTTCCATATATTGTCGTTACACTGGTTAGAGTGTATTATACTGGTTAAAGGCAAACAGAAATTGAACTTCATTAACATTTATTTCATTCAAAATAATCAATACAGGAATATTTTTGTAATGTTATGATTTAAAGGTCTGTACGTCCAGGCTTTGTGTTGTGTGCGTCTGGCAGCGTGCTGTAGGTAAACGCACAGCTGCGGGATTTCATTGGCGTGGCGTGAATGTCGAGGGTTTAGTTTGTTGTTTTCTCACCACATATAACGACAGTAATGAATGTTGCTTTCTGACCGCACGTTTAAAACTAAGGTAAAACATTGTGGCACGCCACGTTTATTGGGAAAAGGAAGCCAGTTTATTTCTTTAGAAGGGTAAGATTCGCAGGTTTATTACCAGAAAACCCGTCCAATGTTTGGCTTGAGTTAACTAAGGCGAATATTTAAAAGGCAAAAGATTTGATGTCAATTACAGATTATTGCTGCGTGCTTTGTGGTTTTCGCACCGTCCACTCTAACACTTTATTTACCGCACAGTGTCACGTGGGGCGCGGATAAACACACGGGCGCACTGAACTGAACAATATTACTGCTAATTAAAAAGTACATGAAAACAACATCACAAAAAG
This sequence comes from Botia kubotai, assembly GCA_036877585.1. Taxonomy (NCBI): domain Eukaryota; kingdom Metazoa; phylum Chordata; class Actinopteri; order Cypriniformes; family Botiidae; genus Botia; species Botia kubotai. The sequence continues at coordinate 6,089 of JAZGTI010008130.1, read as the reverse complement.
GATGCACTGAGGGGAATAAACCACACTGACAGCTCATTACTTTGTGTAGACAATCAGCTTATTGTGAGCATATGCCTGTTAGTCAGCACGTAGAATGATGGAGAGACGGGTGAGAAATGCAGGGTTACTGCAGTTTATTTCAGTGTATGGTCACTTCATGCAAAAGACAATGACTTCAGTTCTGCATCAGATCATGAGGACCTTTCTGGAATGTGATGGCTTCCCTTCTCCTGGTTTTAGCAGAGCACAAACATGGGTTACTAGGGCCTGATCTAAACCAAGACAACAGACGCTTGATAAGAGCAGCATACACAGTAAGTATTCACACTGTGTCTTTCAGTGGAGTTCATGATTTCTCGGGCCTCTAGACTTCAGCCCTGTGTTTACATTTATTCTGCTTCCAAATGTGGTTAAACATTTCACAGAGTTTTTTAATCTGTTACTGCTGTTGTTTACCTGAGTAAAAGGATAATGTTATTATCTCAAAGCTGTATGTGAAAAAACACAAGAAGAATCATTATTGTAAAATGATACCTTTTATCTAAAGTTTGGAAAACATTTGGAAGAATCAGAAGGTATTAAATGTTTAGACCTTTAATTAAATGTTAGACCCTTTCAGAGTTTTAGGGTTTCGTTTAAAGCACATCAGAGTTTAGAGACTAAACTAACCCTAACCCTAAACTTTAAAAAAGTCATTGTGATGTATATATAAGGTTCAGCAAACAGAAGCATAAGCCAGATAACTGGAGTCTAAATGCCCTTTATATGAGACTGTGTTTCTGTGAATGTTCTCTACTAATGAAAGCACGTTAATATGACTGAAGTGTATCTGTTGCTGTTGGAGGAAGTTCTCGCTCTGTGGTGTGTGACACGGCTGGAGGATGAGATCCTCTCTGGTGGTATCTGGAGGGGACAGGGGTCTGCGGGCAAGACTGGGCAGGATGAGGCATCGACTGTGCCAGGCTGGGCATCATGTGGATGTGCAGATGGATGAGGAGCCCGGCGTTTGGCTCAGGAGCTTCCATCTGCTTGACCTCGAGGAACACAGTGAGGTAAGTGCTGTAAAGTAAACATTTGCATTTATTAATTCAGTAGACATTGTCATCCAAAGCAATTTACAAACAGCATATGCAGAGCAGCAATATTCTTTGCAAATGCATAATAAAAACAGCTATTTATACTGTTCACAAATCATGTTACTGATGAAAACCAGGACTTAATCACCAAGAAAATGTTCCTAACAAGTGTTAACTAATTAAAAGTTATTATCTGGCCAAGATGCTAGTAAGCATAAATGTACATGTAGAAAAATTATTTTTGTGTTGTATTACAGAAACATACAATACAATATCTGATATATGCCAGTGACCTCAATAAAAAAGTGAGGCTGTTTTCTTGGTTATAATGGTTTGTTATGGAAGTGTGTGTGTGTGTGTGTGTGTGTGCACGCATGCAGAAATGTTTGTAGGAGTGTCTGTGTGCACACATCAGCATGTGACATCTGCCTCAGAAATAAGTGGTATTGTTAGTGGATATGCGTAAATTCATGTTAATGACCGTGGTCACTCAGTAGTGAGATCAGTTATGTGCATCACTCATTGTTGCTTTTTGTGGCTATGTGAACGTGGGCTGGTGCCATTATACAAGTTCAGATCTGTGTCAAAGAGAACAAAGAGCTATTAATTAACAGACACTCACTATATACCCAGAAACCAACAATCTGCTGTTTGTTTCATTCAGAGATTATGAGTGTGTAGAGTTTGTAAGAGTGCATCCCATTCAGTTCTCATCATTGTTAATTCAAGGTTCGGTATAACTGCTTCTGAGTCATACATTTCCACAGATATAATAGACAGCACCTGCATTTGTAAATAGGGCACCTAACTAGTGAATAAGCACAATGTTCATTCAGGAAAAAAAATTATATGTAAACAATATATTTAGGTCACAGCCACGTATTGTTAAGTCTTAGTATGCAAAGGCTTAGTTTGGGAAACGTTTCCTGAAGCGTAACCTAATTCATATTTAAGAAATCTGATCTTCACCAAAGCCGTATCATAGCATTTATCATTTATCGACAAAAATCACGTAACCTTATTAATATTCATGAGCCAAGTCCTGACGTATGAAGACCAACCCACCGGCCGTTTAAAGCGCATTGGCAGGTGCGTTGTCAACTGTAAGACCGACGGAACAGATTGTCTCCGCTATGAAAAATAAAACAAACATTTATTTTTTTTTAAAATCTTTATTCATATTAAAAATAAAAACTCCTCAGCGAAGTTACTGATTAAAACAGCGCTTCGCAAAGTAAACCATTTCCAGCCTCTGTCTGGACATGACAGTCAAATGTGACACCAGCTGACGCGGGATTTTAGTTTACAGTGTTTTTTGCTGTGCTAATGGAAAATATCAACCCTTAAACTGCTTTTATACTGCACGACTGAAGAGCAAGTTGCAAAAATGGGAAAATGGCAGTTGACAATGGTAAGTCACTTTCTGAAGTTTCTGTGGAGTTGCGGTTTATATATATGAGGTATTGAATATATGTGGCTGTATGAGATCAGATGGAGAAAGCGTCTTATGGTCTTCTGGTACAGTGTGTCCTCTATCAACATCGTTTGCATGTGTTCTAATCATGCCAGAGAAAATGTCCTGTTCTTTACGGACGACTGCTTTTGCTTCCCAGTACCGCAGGAGTTACGCTGAATTCTGACATTCATGAAACACGCACGATGCTCAGTGGTTTTACTAGCTAGTACACTGTATGACTGGCTTTAGGTGTTGATCCAGTGTTGCCCAGAGGGCTCAACCGAGTGAGGTCTTTGGGGAGGGTGTGGTTCACTTCAGTGTTCCCTTGGGAGACTGACAATAGAACGGATATTGTGTACTGAGACAAACCCACCTGTAGATTTAACCCGTTTCACAGCTGACCTGTCATAGTTTCATCCACTCCTCCCCCATCATGTTTTGTTTGTGGTATTATATATTTGATTATTTTCTCTGTGGCACAGTTTTAAAGTAGACACAGGGCTTTGGTTAAGTTCCCAGTCTGCTTAACTGGAGTTTCTGTGAAGCATGCACTGGTGATTTCCACAGCTATTGATTTGTTGGTGGAAGGGGCTGTTCTTGGTTTCCTCTGTAGTACAATTTTGTTTTCCAATTATGTGGTCGACATATTGTTTCCTGTAATAATATACAGAGCTATAGCTGTAGGCGTTGTGTATTGAGACATAAAAATTATGCTGCCTACAGAAGTATATTGTAAATTCATTTATTAATAATTAATGCAATAATTAGAATATATTTTTCCCAATATACACCAACACTCTTAACATTAAAGTTGTGTGTATGTTTGAGGACAGTCTGAATGGTACAGTTTTATTGTAAAAAGTGTTCTGTTCCTAGTTCTTAAAAATAAGTGGATATGTTTTGTTGTTTGTTAAACTGATGGCAGGTAATTGTGGAGCATTACCTCAGTGAGAGATGACGTCATTGTGCCAGTATGTTCTCAGGCCGGTTTTTATGAGGTCATCTAGCACTGGTCACATTGAATCAGTGAGCAACCAACTCATCACCAACCCTGTTTGCTCCGTAGGAGAAATCACTGCATTTACACTGCACTGCAAACCACTGAGAAATCACTGCATGTACACTGCACTGCAAACCACTGAGAAAGCACTGCATTTACACTGCACTGCAAATCACTGAGAAATCACTGCATTTATTCCAGTGTGGCAGTCTGGCTTTGTTTATAGCTTTTATTTTGTTTATAGTCACTTTGTTGTCCAAGGGTATAAACCTAATGTAAAATCAACTCTTCCCAAGCCAGTAAAGATGAAGCCTTAACAGAGGCTGCTCACTGAATTGTAATTTGGTTAACCATTTGCCTGCATTTTGAGAAGAAGCCCTGTTTTGTTTATTTCTTCCTGTAGCAGGTGGAAGGTTTGGTCAGTCAGTGCATTGCAGCAGTAGTTGTTTTTCATTTCAGTGTATTCAACTGCAGCAGCCAAGAATCAAGCCATTATTGTTGTTTCATTAAAAGTTACTCATTAGAAAAACAGAATGTTTTCATGACTGAAACGTTTGTACTTTGACAGCGATAAAAAGCTCCAGAATCAGAATGCATGGCCTGTTCATCTATTTTCCCAGGACCCTGTGCAGGAGTGGGGAGAGGAGGTTGAGGATGGGGCGGTTTATGGGATCACTCTTCATCGTGAGCCCATCCAGCCCCCGCCGGACGCAGTGGAGAACGATTCTGCGAGCGGCTTCATGCAGTACCGTACGCTGAAGGTCCGCCGGCTTAAAGCTGCCCCTCTGGAACGTCTCGTAAAAGAGCTGGTGAATCCAGAGTGCCCTGACCCAGACTACATGCAAATATTCCTTTCCACTTACAAAGCATTCACCTGCACCAATACTCTGATAGAGCTTCTGTTTCAGAGGTGAGCAGGACATGCACAAGCCCTTTATGAAACATTACACTTCTCACAGCCTCAAGACATGAGCCGAAAATAATTCAAAGAAACAGTTCGCTAAAAAAAACAACCACATAAGACCTGCTTCCTGTAGAAGAATGACATAATGTCCAAGCCGCTGTTTTTCATATGACGCCAGTAAACAGAAATTGAGCTGCCGTGCTCCTAAAAACAATCAAAAGTAATCTGTAAGGAAAAGGCTTGCGAGCTACATACCGAATGATCTAAAAAGACATATTACAGCATTGTGTCATGAACAGACAGATATTCCGGTCTCTCTGTTGCTTTCTGTACTGTCATTGTAGATGGTAGTGATTTCATTGGAAATGAGCATATCTGGCTGTAGTAACTGATATAACACACATTGTGTCAGTTGCTAAGAGACGGTGTGTAATCAAAAGTCAGAGGAAATCCAAATATCCTGATTCAGTAAGAGGCTGAGGTTTCCCAGACGCCTGTAATGTCTGAGACAGTCACACTGACCATATCAGTGTGGAAGGAAGAAGAGAAGCTCTTTACTGCAGAACAGGTTACACTTGACTCGCCCCACGTCACTGCTGCTTTTGTTGTACCAGGAGAGCACTTTCCTTTGAGCTCTGTTGAAGCATAAATAAAGATAATGGGTCTTAAAAGGGCTTAAGGGCTTGTGGCATATTTTTGTGTTGGTTTTGAAGTGCTCAAAACACCAACTGAAATCGTTGTAATATTAACACCCTAAACATTTAAATCATATGAATCCACGTCTAACTGCTTTTGTTTTCAGGGCGTTCTGTGTCTTGAATATTAACTGTGTAAATCTGCTCGTCTTTGTAGAGAGGACATGGACACCAATCTGGACAACAGTGTGTGTGTCAGAAGGTACGTTCCAGAAGGTTCCAGATCTTCAGCACTCTGAAATATTAGTTCTGATTGGTCAGATGTGATGTGGTCCAACAGCGTTGTGTAATGACCACTGAACTCTACAGTTAACATTATCTTTAAACATAATAAAGCCATTGTTATAATTCATGGCGCCCAGAATAAAACCTGTAGGGTTTGAGCATGGATTTTATCTTGCCACGGTTGCTGGATCACCGTGCCTGGGTTTGTTTTTCTGATAACGACTGGCTGACTGTACATTATCTCTCGCTTACAAAAGCTGAAGTTAAACTGGTTATTCATCTTCATTATTCATAACAACTGGAAGTGTTTTATCATCACTATGGCACAATGAGGCGCTAACAAAGAGAGTGTGTGTGTGTGTGTGTAGTGCTCTGCCTCGTCTGATTCGTGTGTGGTTAGACGAGTATCATGAAGACCTTCGGGACCCTGCTGATCATCAGGCCCTGCGGCTGCTGTGTGTTCATCTGCGACATCGCCTGTGTTTCAGACGTCTGGCCCATCAAGCCGAAGCGCTCCTCAAAATGTTTCAGGCAGAAGGCTAGTCATGACTCATGACTCATTCAGTCTTTGTATGCACACACACAGAGAATGAGTGTTCTTTCCTGAGCTAAATAACTATGTTTGCATCAACAGACTCAAAGGGAGGTGGCTGTGCCTCAGCGGAAGCCTGTGCTGCCTGTGTACTGGAACCCACTGGAGAAGAAACCATGGAAAGACAGGACACAGAGGAGA
>JAZGTI010008129.1:9442-20582 GCA_036877585.1 Botia kubotai | reverse complement strand
ACTTGAGACTGGGAAGGAGATTCACCTTCCAGCAAGACAATGACCCTAAACATACAGCCAGAGCTACAATGGAATGGTTAGGATCAAAGAATATTTATGTTAGAATGGCCCAGTCAAAGTCCAGACCTAAATTCCATTGAGCATCTGTGGCAAGACTTGAAAATTGCTGTTCACAGATGCTCCCCATCCAATCTGGCTGAGCTTGAGCTATTTTGCAAAAAAGAATGGGCAAAAATTTTACTCTCTAGATGTGCAAAGCTGGTAGAGACATTTCAGATGTTATTGCAGCGAAAGGTGGCTTTACAAAGTATTGACGCAGGGGGGCTGAATACAAATGCACACCACACTTTTCAGATTTTTATTTGCTTAAAATTGAGAAAACCGTATATCATTTTCGTTCCACTTCACAATTATGTGCTTTGTGTTGGTCTATCACATAAAATCTCAATAAAATACATTTAAGTTTGTGGTTGTAATGTGACAACGTGGAAAAGTTCAAGGAGTATGAATGCTTTCGCAATGCACTGTATGTCATCTAAACGTCATATGTCTACATATCTTTTAGCCCAGCATTCACATAATGCATTTAAAACCTAATATTCCAATTACATTGTATAAAATGCTAATGATTTTAACTTGTGCTAGTAATGTTACAAACTGCAGCTATGCTAACCATTCTTTATTTGCCTCCTGTTTCTATCTCGGAATACCTATTCCAGGGTAGTGCTATTAGTAGCATAATTTAAAGGTTTAAACAGGCTGTAGGCATTTTGTGCAAATAGATGCCACTTCTATAGTTTAGAAAAATGAGGATTATATTTGGATAAACGGAAAAGCTATAGAAACTATCATAATTTACTCACCCGCAATACCAAGACACAAACAATAGGTTAATTTAATTCGATTGACATTCAAAACTGAAGTGGTTCAAGAATCATTTGAAGTACGGTTATTCGACTCAACGAACTAGAGGTTGCAAGCATGCGCCAAAAGGATTTGGCTGATAGACTTCATTATTTTAAGTTTAAGTCTAAACTTGACAAAAATCATTGCCTCAGACTATTACAGTGGTTCCCAAACTTTTTCTGCTGGGCCCCCCCTTTTGCAGAATAAAAAAAAACACAAACATAAACACAATTTCAGAAGGATTTATTTGAAACTTGATTAAAACATAATAATTAAAAATTCAGTGTGTGACAACTTACTGAAAAAACTAAACGAGGAACTAGTCACTTATACATTAAAAGTAAAGCATGCTGCTGCTTTACTGTGTACTTTTTGTTTAACTATGGAACAGCATTCATTGTTTTTTAAACAGATTTTCTGAAACTGGCCTCTGCACAAAAATGAACATTTTTGTATCACCCTGAAAATGTTTCTTTTCTGTTTTTACATAACCTAGGGATGTACCGAAATGAAATTTCTTGGCCGAAACTGAAACTGCTTTGTAATAATTATTTATTAAATAATATAGTCATTTTGTAAGACTTTAATTTAACTAAATTTTAATGATACTGAATAAATAAAAAAATCACAAGCCAATAAAATAACTGCTTTGTAATAGTTATTTATTAAATAATATAGTCATTTTGTAAGACTTTAACTAAATTTTAATGATACTGAATAAATAAAAAAAATCACAAGCCAATAAAATAACCACGTTTATTGAAAGTAACAAAATTGGACAGAAAATATATGAATATTAAATCTCAATATATTATTTTTATTCAGGTCTATGAAACAGAATCAGATATAACTTTTTTTTGACTAATTATCAAAATAATGTATAGTCCTACAAAGCTATTATTATCATCAGAGCATGTGAGCAGAGCATACTGTCACAAGGGTAGCGTCATTTTACCAGCGTTGTCCAGTACAGCAGTACAGCAGTACTACAGTATGTTACAGCACAGTATGCGACGCTATTGCAAACAGGAACAAGTATATATAGACATTTTATGTCGGCGCGTTATTTAAGCGGACTTTGCTTTTCCGTTGAGCATAAGCTGTGCATATGGGCTGTGAGCAACTCAACGGAACGCACATTCATAGAGCGGAATACTCAGCGGAGCGTCACACTGAGGGTGCGCGCTGAATACTGCCGGGCGGCGCGGCAGATATTTTCTGCCTTTGATCTCTTTCGAATCTCTATAAAAATCGGCTGACTGTACACTAGCCTTGCCGCCCCCAGTTTGGGAACCACTGGACTATTACAATACCTTCATGGTGATTTTATCAACATTTGGGTAGTCAGTCTTATCCACAATCTTTTTAAAGAGTGCTAGAAAGTCTTAGTTAATTGTTTTACAGAACAATGTGAGTAAATAATCATCAAATTGTCAATTTTTTGGTAACCGTAAGTTAATATGCAATCAATAGAGTTAAAATCTTAATTACAAATGCAAAGTAAAAAATAAAATAAAAACAAACATGTTACCAAGATTTAATGTGCATTTATTCTTAACACGCTGAACATATAATATAAAGATTTCATATGGAATAAATGATTTTAAGCCGAAAAAGGGAATTTACAACAAGATTTTAGCTACATCACCTGAAATACAAATATGAATCTATAGCATTGAAATTGACTAAGGAAATTGCTGGGAAAGAGATGAAACTCGTTTTTGGATCTTTGTTCTGGTGAATGATGAAATCATTTGGAGTAATGCACTTGTCTTGTTTGATCATTTCTCTACAGCTTTTACAAAAGAAACTGAAAATGTGTATAAAAACTGCAAGGATAAAGGAAAGGTGGTAAAAAAACACATGGCAATGCACAATGAAAGATCTGCTGAGTGAAACTTTTAATTCATCAAAGATTAAAAATGGTGAAGAGTGGCATAAGATGAGAAAGAAAAAGAGCAAAGGGTAATTTACAGCATCATTATATACACTGCAGCCTGGACTGCATCTAGAGCTCAAGACCAGTCCTAAGAAGTGATTTCTTTAAGGATCACATCATACAATCAAGGGGAAAAAAGAGGTCTGGGTGTTGTAGGTTCACGTTACTTTGGGGGGAAAGCCATTTTTCTTCTCTCAACAAAAACTAAAATATTTTTTAAAAACTACAGTTTCTGCTGCCAAGCCAGCATTATCTCAGTGTGAAACAGCATTGTTACAGTATGTTTACAGTTTTAAGGTGTACAGTATAGAAAAAGTCCTACAATCTACTGCAAAGGCCTCCCATTTACATGTCTGTTCACAGCCAATGACCTGGTTCCTTTAGGGCTACAAATATATAATCCACATTACAGCATATTATACCACACACACTAGAGTCTGCAAGTCTGTTTAGCCTCCAAGAACCAGATTATTGTGGTCTCTATGCCCATCCTCACCCTGAAAGAAAACAGTCATGATTTTCCCCCAAACTCACTGTAAATGTGACAGCAACTTTGTTTCTTTTTTGTAATTTTATTTTTACTTATTATAAAACAAAGGGCAGCACACTCTTTCAGGCGAGGGTCTCAATTTGCATACACATTAAATCTATTATGATTTGATGGTATACTCTTCCTTGAGAGCAAAGATTAGGCAGGACAGACAGTGGAATCTGAGGTGGTTTTACATAAATTAAAAAAAGTCATAAATTGCTGTTAAATTGTCTCCATTCACGCAGACACACGCATACACACATAAAAAAAACAAGTGGGAAAAAACACGAACCCCACAGCTGTCATGACTGGCCTATCAGAAACAGTACGTCACAGATTACATGGGACACCAAAGAGTTTATGAGTGGAGATACAGATATGTCCAGTAGCCGTGACTCATACAACGTGAACTCCAAGTGGTTCTCTTCCACTTTGGCAAAGGCATGCAGGGCACGCGCTGCCCGCCGCATCATGTCCACACTAGTGGGTTCAAAGTGTGCACCTTGTAAGTGCATTAGCGAGCCCTGACTCTGTTGAAACTGAGTGGCTGCAAGACTGTCCTCCAAGAATCCAAGAAGGTTTCCAACACTGCCCTTTTGCACAGCAATAGCCCGGGCTGCGACACTGTCACCTTGGGCAAGGTTAGCCAACAGCACCACCGCCATCTCCCTGCAAACGGGCACTTTGCGATCACCAACCATGCGCACAAGGTAGCCGTAAAGCTTCTCTAAACGGCTGAAAGGTGGCGTAGCCAGAATGAGGTCAACATTGTTATCCTGGATGCTAAGCTTACTGAGGGTTTCAAAAACTAGTCTTTGGGGAGACAACGTTCCGTTGAGCCCTAGCATAGGGAAGGGGTCAATGGCTTCAGCTGAGGGGCAAACAGCCCAGTGGAGCAGGCCATCCAACAGGGGCAAGCAAATACTTTCAGGGTAAAGGGAAAGATCCAGCTGGCCTGAGATGTTAGCTAATGTGACCAAGCAGTTTTCCCGCAGAACCTCGAGGCAGTCCCACCACCACTCGTCTTGCTTGCAGCTAACACCTTCATCTTCCGCTTTCTCATAAGTGACTGGAGCCTGCTTGCGTTCAGGATGCCGATGATGCAATAGCACCAGCCTACCTAGTAACAGCAAAAGTCCTGGATGCTTTGACATTTCTAGGTCATTGCCAGGGATAAACGAAAGACTGCGAACAATGTTGGAAACACAGATGCAACGACGGGCAAGGGCATCCTGCCAATCTGAGAGCGTACAGAGTGGGGTCTCATCCTTGCTATGCGGCTCATCCTCCAAGATCTTGATATTGTGACTCTGTTGTGCAAGGTCAATGCCAAAGAGAAATTTGTTTTTCTCTGTGTTGGTATTCTGGTTGCCCTGGACTGCTTTCTCTGTCACAGAGCCTTGGCGAGCTGACAGCACGTCATCAATGGTGGCCGTTATGTTTGTTGATGTGCTAACTTTTGCAGCGTTTTTGTCCTCGGATGATTGATTTGAAGTCGCCCGAGGTTGTGCTTGGAGGGTCTTCTGCTCTTTATTTGTTGGAGCCATCTGAGCATCATCCATAACTGGTTCCACTACCTTCTTGCGTGGCTCAACATTTACAAGCACACATTTCTGGTGCTTCACCAGTTCCATCTTTGTCTCGAAATGGGTTTGTATGTGCTCTGTGGTATCTCCACCTCCCACACTCCAATGAATTAGACCACTATCAAAAGCTTGTCGTCGGCCAAATTTACTAGGGCGGCCAATCACAAACGGGTCTTTCTTTCTCAATATTTGAATGGGGAGTTTGTCAAATTTGCTAGCCTGCTTTGGCCTCTCCTGAGAGGCACTTGTCTCTTGCACTGGAGTAGGTGATCTAAGGTGATCTTTACATGAAGTATCCTTACCATCCCTCTCTACCTGTTCAAGCCTGTCACTGGGTTTCTGGACCAGTGTTATCTCCTCCTTCTCCTGCTTGACCTGAATATGTGACAACTGCACAATACTGTTCTCAACATCATCATCATCCTCGTCCTCCTCTCCCATCTGTTGTGCCTCTGGCCCCTCCTCATCAGATATCTCAGGGTCAATGGCATCTGGGTCGATCAGGGTACGTTGCCCGGGGTCTCCAACCTCATACTCCTTTAAGATGCCAAAGATCTCAATAAGGCATCTTCGGTAGTATTCAACTATGAGCTCAAGGAAGCCAGGAAGCTGCAATCATACCAAAAAACAATGAGAAAAAGACAACTAACAAACATGTAACTAGAAGCTGGTAAGAAAAGTTACTGATACAGAGGGCAGGTTCCATGTTCATGATAAAGGATGGTCTCCTAAAAGTAAGACAGCCAACTAATAAATATTTTAAATTTGACATTAATTGTCTTCAAATTTGTTTAATGGGGTGGATTTGTTTCAAAAGTGGTGCTCTAATGGCTGTTGCTGTGTTACTCAAAGTAATTAAAGATGCTAATTTAGAGACTTTTTGGCATGCAAAAAAAGCAAGTCCAAAAGTAACAAGTAGTAGCATACTACAGTTCAACACAGTGTGAGAACTTAAAGAACCTTGGGTGAGAAATTACACCTGTAAATTCATTCCTTTAAAAGCACCGGTATAAACTATACTGACCCATTCCTAGTCATGTGATCTGGAAAAAACATTTGTTCTCACCTGATTTATACTGAAGGTAGAAATGCTGTTGTCATCATGTAAAAGAATATTGATGGTATCCAAGGCCCAAGTGCTCTCTGCCAACAGGCCTGATTTGAGGGACATCATGACTCTCCAGGCCTCTGGTGTTCCTTAAACAGAATAAATCCCACTTTCAAAATCACCTCAAAATTTTATGAAGTCCAACAATCACTAGGATTTATGGCAACAGCTTCTTACCGATATCTTTCATGGCAAGTCGTCGTTGTGGTTTCAAATTCGGCTGCGAGGACTCTACTGAACCAGGTGGGAATGTCACATCTCTTCGTATCACAGGGGGCTGCACTGGTGGCTGGGCAATGTGTGAAGCAGGAACTGGGGGTCCAGCCTTCTGAATTTTCATTGCCGGGTGCACGTATGGGGACTTGCTGGGTGAGGTTCTGTTTTCTATTGGTCTTGGCATGGGTGCAGGGCTGGACACCTGTGGAATGTGATTCTGGGAGGCTTGATAGTTTGGCTGAAGAGGTCTGGATATTGGTGGCCCAGCAGCTCCTGGCCCATATGGAGGCTGCCGCTGTTTGACGTGGCCAGGCCACGGTCCCTCGTGATTCATGCGTTGGTCTGAAGGTATCATGTCTTCAGAGCGATTCATGCTGTGGAATCCAGCATTCTGGGAAAGGGCACCAGGGAGCCCCTGCCGATTATGATAGTTAGGATAGTTTATCTCATTTCGGCCTGACCAAATGGGACCTTGAGGTCCATCAGGGCCTGCTGGCATTGAACCACTTATGGAGCTACCCATCATCTGTGGTGGCATGCAGGGCTGAGAGTTTTGACCACCTGTGTTAGGCGCTCGATCCCGTCCAAAACCAAATGAAAATTGGCTGTGTGGACCAGGTAGGCGTCTGTCTGAGCCTGGATAGGTGTTATACTGGTTGTACATATCTGGCTGGGATTGAGGTCCACTTGGGGCTTGGGGTCCTTGCTGCTTACCACTAAAAGGGTACATGTCCCCTTCGTGACGTTTTGCAGGAGGCCCATAAACACCATCAACTGGCCTCTTCTGTGTGTAATTCTGTATTTTAAAAAGATTCAGATTTCCTTAATAGGACACATTAACATCCAAACATACAAATACATTTTCTGCATGCATACAAGTATAAAAAAATGCAGTTCTTACAAGCCAGAAATCTACAATTTTTAAAAATTTCCTATTTCTCACATGTAAGGTCATGTAAGGTCATGTAAATAAGGTTACGTTGCTTATCTCTACAATTAAATACCTCTTCAACATTTTACTTGATTAGCCATTTTATTAGAATAAAGAATGTAAAATACTCAGAGCAGAATCACAAACAATTCTGAGTAAGTTTCTTTACTGACCAGTTGCTGTTGTGGATAAATTCCTGGCTGCTGGCTTGGATACGATCCACCAGGGGCAGCACCTTGGCCAGGGTATTGATTACCGTATGAATCATGCCTACAATCCAAAGGGACACTTGTCAGACAGGCCAAAATGACACTAGAATTGAATAGCATCAAACAAAAGCAAGTATTCTTAAAAATTAGTTTTTTGATTAAAGGGTAGGCAATTTTAGAGAAAACAGCTATAGACCACCCTCCCTTCAGAGCATTCTCCAAAGTCATGCTTCTTCCAAGACACATGCACGTTATATATTTAGACTGCTCTCGTTAGTGTTTGCTATCAGAATGTGATGAGATTTTCAAACAGCATAACAACAAATGTTTCTGGAAAAATTTGTCCACCCTGCCTTTAATGGACGAGAGTTGCAGCAATCACTCCCAAGACAAGATATGCATTGGTGCATTCAATTTAAATGCTAACCTCTGCTGCTGTTGGGGCCGGTTTGGTGAGTACATCCCTGTATCTGCACCTGAGGGCATCATGTTAGGTTGTGGACCCATGTTACCATCTGGGCACAAACCTGAATCTGGTCTGTGAATAACCACAATAATAATATGATTAACAAAGTTTTTTGATTGATTTTTAGAAAAAATGTCAATGTTTGGAGTAGCTGCTCTCACCTTCTGTCATATCCCGGACCATACGAATACTGCTGTCTTTGACCCATCTGCAAGTTCCCCATAGTACCTGGAGGGTTTCTGTTACATGGTTCACCCATGCCGCTAATTGGGCCTTGACCTGGGGTCATAAACTGCTCACCTGCCAAAAACAAGCAGAGGCACAGAATTACACTGACAATAGTTTACATGTATACTTGCAGTAATGAGTAAAAGTTTTAGGATTTAATTTTGCGTCATTTGCGATTGTCATGTAAATCTGTCAATAGGATATAAACCACAAAATGTACATGTGTGAGAACCAATAATTTTGTATGAAAATGGAAACGTAATATGTAAAGAGTGCACTTTAACACATGCACAGTAACTTACAATTCCATTATGTGTGTGTGTGTACAGATCATTTCCCTTCACTATGAAACCCAGAAAACCTTAAAATGTCACATATATATGACTAGATACTGTATATGACTAGAGCAGTTACCTTTCCTCATACCACCAAAAGGGTCCTTACTGGGCTCATAAGGCCCCATGCGGCCCATCATGTCTGGTCCTCCGATGCTAGGCTGATAACCTGAATTAGGGGTCACAGAGTTATGTCTGGAAATAGCCGGGTCTCCACCATCAGCAAACGGATCCTGCAAATTCACACTGCTCCTGTGCAACACAGAAGGTAAAGAAAGGTCAGCTCTTTCCACCCCTAAATTTTTTTTATGAATTTTCTGTTGCAAAGTTGAAAGAATTCAATAAAACAGTAGTTCTAAAGTGAGACACAGCTATGTGGGAGACACTGGCATGTACCTGGCACCAGGCATGGGGGGCATCTGGCTGTGAGGTGTTGATGCAGGCGTTGGGGGCTTCAGCTCTCCCCCCTCAGCCATGGAGCTGCTGGTTGACTGAGGTGTCTGAGGACCCTGTAAAGATCCCGATCCAGCTGCAATATGCAACCACCAGTTTATCAGTTACCAAATTTTGTCATATGCAGAAGTTTTAAAATAAACGAACTCAAACCAGAATCTCGATAATTAAACAGTGGCATGCAAATTGTCAGGCAACATACATTTCTAATGACAATAAAGCTACAGCATTATGCTAGCAAAGTCACCATCTCATTACTGGCCTGTTCCCCATGTTTCCAAACCTGCTTGAACCCTGATAATTGCCACTTGCGGAAATATTTATATTATGTATAGTGAATGAAATTATATTGGAACGTAATAGTGCAACTTGCAACATGCATGGAACGTTCATAAAAACTTCCACTATGAGACAGCTGGAAAACAGCTGGTCAATCATTACCTGTTGGTGTGGCAGCATCTTTTATCTTCTGAGGTAGCTTTAACAGCATCAGTAGTGTAATTGTTAGTTTATAATCAGAATATAGTCAGTTAAATTATCAGGGCTAAGATTAATTCAGTTGTTCAAACGTAAAATTAAAAAAAAAAGTTCAGCATTGCGAGTTCAGTGCTGATCGTGGTTGCATCCCTTTGTTTCTCCCTAGCAATTCAATGTATTCTTCAATTTTCACATTTTGGTAGACCCAGCCTTATCTGGACTCAGCCTACCCTGGTCTTAACACCATGCCTACACCTGATGCGAGCAGCGCTATCTGATGTGACAAAAGACAACAGAAACTATTATAATCAGGGATGATATCAACAGAGGATGCAATGCAGCGAATGCCTCATTCTTTGTAGGTTGTACTGTCATTTGTCACGCCAGTCTCATCCGGTGTATACAGTCTTGACACGGACTCAACCTCTGTCTTCACTTGGACTCAGGTGAGCTGGTCTTGACTACAACACTGGTACCAATGCCTCAAGATCACACAACTTTACAGAAGCGTTTAAACTCATATTGTTTTAATGCATCCTAACCAAACAAAATGCTACAAAACAATAACATATTTTGCTTTATATTTCACATTGGGTAGCTTTGCCCAGTTAGATGCCAAAATCCAACTGAAATTTAAGCATCAAATGTGGTTTGTTTCCACAGAATTTTCACTGTCAGTGTGGACATGTCAGCATGCAGAAAGCTGCGGAGGAAACATTGATCCTGGTTCATTTGGCAAGTATCCAAAGTCTGAAACCACACTGCTTTCCCTGGTACTTCCTCTCATTTGTCCTTCACTTGCCACTTTAGGATAGTAATGACTGACAGGACGAGCGTCACTGATACACAATTCAAATTCAAGCGCGATTTCAATACCCCACATATTGATAGAGGCTCCCCGATGCCTGAAAATTACATACAACATAATTACCCGACTGAATTTGTGAGAGAAAACCTCCTTTTCTCCTTATAAGATAGCCTGACAGGCAGGGTGAAAATACATTTTGGTTGGCCGACTGGATGACACAACAGCCCCGGGACGTTGGGCTAGCAATTTTACGAGCCCTGGGACAGTTTTTTTTTTCAATTTAAAAACACTGGTATGTCGACTATAACCAGAAAAGGCTGATACAACAAACCATAATTTAATAGCTGTGTGAAGATATAATCCTTTTTACGTATCCAATGTTTTTCTCCAAGTAAAATAATGGAATGCATGCCAAACAAATTGAAATCTGTACAAAATCTGGTTTGTAAGATACGCTTCAGAAGTAAAAAAAAAAAGTCCAAAATGTTTTTAAAGTTAAAGAGGTCATATGCGTTTTCATATTTTCCTTGTCCTGTATTAAACATGCATAAACAGCTGCAAGATCTGCAAAGTTACAAAGTCTCTTACAAAATGATTTATTTTAACTAAAACAAAAGGCTGATCCAGACCTGCCGAAAACACCTTTGTCGACTCCTCCCCCACATTCTTATGTCACAGTGCGAGTATATCAGTTGGGTTGCCACTTATGATTCAATTCAATTCAATTTTATTTATATAGCGCTTTTTACAATGTTACATTGCTTCAAAGCAGCTGTACCTAAAAAAGAATAGCAGTAAAACACAAAGCAAATGGCTCTGTGAGAGACTACATCTGCTCTGTGCTGCCTGCATCACTGGACCCACTACAATTTGCTTACCGTAGCAACCGTTCCACAGACGATGCTATTGCTTTCACCCTACACACTGCCCTCTCCCACCTGGAAAA
>JAZGTI010008128.1:0-20583 GCA_036877585.1 Botia kubotai | reverse complement strand
TAATCATTTATTAGTTATCAAAATATTTTAGACACTTAAGTTTCTAATAGTTTACCGCATATTAGAGCATTGTGTTCCAGTTTTATGTTTACTTGATGCACTTTAATTTTTTTGCCACTTACTATTTTAGTTTTATAAATTGTTTATTTCATTTATGTGTGACTTTAGTGGCATATACATTTTAGTTAAGTGTTTAATAACAATATGCACTTAATACATTTTAGTGAGTTCTCTGTTCAATCACACTGTGCAGTTCTAATGAATTGGAATGGATGGAAAATAAATTGGAATTGGAATTTTAATTCGTCTGCCGACTTTATCAAGTTGTCAATATAATGTGACACACATACTAATACAAACTATTGCAATATATCACAATATTTATTGTATTGCAATATATCGTGATATATTGTATCGTGACCCATGTATATGTATATGTATGTACATGTATATGTATCATATCGTGAGGCCCTTGCCAATACACAGCCCTATTATCTTTAGCAAGCACGTTTAAATTTGCTTTAATGTCGGGCGCTCTGGCTCTGGTAAACATTTGACTATGGTGGCTGATGCCTCTATATTCATGTTCCATACAATAGAATCTCTGATAACTAGGGCACATTCAACAGGTGTCTCAGTGGGTGTGTCACTGAGTGGGGAGAACCTGTTTGAAACTGTGTTCGGAACGGAAAAGCAATGTTTTGTCCTGCGGCTATGCTCTCTCGCAGTCACAAAGTTTCCCTGCTGCAGGGGATCTGCAACCGGAACCGAACAATGTATGAACCTAGTCGCATTCAAAGTCTGGTCTAAAGCCCTATCAGTCTCACTATCCTCAAGTAAAGTCTGGATGCGTGTCTCAAATTCCGAAATCTTCTCTGTCAGCCTAACTATTTCCCTACATGTATCACATGTAAAACCCTCAGTGCTGACAGAGAAGGCTACACTAAACGTGGCAAACAGTGCATGTTACAATAGCAGGAGAAGATGCCATGACTCACCGTATTTACGAGTTATTCCTACTTACCGCAGTTGTTTGAAAAACTCGGGCAGATGAAAAATCTGCTTTAATTAAAAATTAAAACTGTTAAGATAAAATACATCAAGAGTGACTTACCTGCTTCTGCCATCCTCAACCATTCCACGCCACTTTGATTTGCTTGTTCTCTGATTTGCTTGTGCTCTGTTAAAAGCGTTATTCTGTTTTAACAACACCCCCAGCATATTCCCAACCAGAAAAATATCAGACAGGATGGAACCTTCCCTTGGTAATGTGTGATTTCTTTAACTCTTTGATTTAACTTTAGAGGCGACAACACACGGACCTTCTCACAGTCAGGAAGACAAACAAATTGGGGAGTATTTCCTTTATCAAGGAACTAGTTGAACAGGTCAGATCCAAAGACATGTAGACACTTTTGATTGACAACCGGACAAGTCAAACAGGGGAGGGAGAGGGGTAATAAATCACATCTGGTTTTGATTGACAGTTGACACATAGTGTATGATAATTACTACTTTTAAGTAATGTTAAGTTAATGTTAAGATAACTTAATGCCTTTATTATTGACAAGATTGGGGTTTACAGTGCAGTTATACTGATAAAATGTATACCTTAAATGCACTGGAAGTAGTTTTGAATAAAAGTACCTGCCAAATGCATAAATGTAAACAACAAAAGGATTACTGTCAAAATTGGTTGTTTCTGTAGTTTTACAGTTTATTTCAAGAAATATTTGTGAGCCTGCTGGACTCTCACAGCCAGTTTTTACATACAACCTATACTCTGTAACTGTGATGATCAGACTTTCAAAAAAATTACATCTGCTCACTGTTAGGTAATTGCTTACATCAATTTGGGAAATGGGGTGAAAATAAAACGGGTTTAAAAGGATCAACACCCAAGATTTAAAAAAACTTCACAAGTGAGCTTTTCCTCACTTGTAAATTTCTCTCTCAGAGAAACTCTTGCCACCACATGGCCATGACATATTAATTTGTGAGAACGTGATAATATGACATGGCCATGTGATCAGTTTGTTGAGGTAACTATAGAAGGCCAAATTATCTAATACTAATGTCCCCAGTGGTACTCTTCGTAATTGCATTTTTACTAGTAAGAATTGAATTAGAGAGCTCTCTAATTCAATTTGTACTAGTAACAATTACAATTAGATAGCTCTCTAATCATAATTGTTACTAGTAAAAAATTAATTATAGAGAGCTCTCTAATTAAGTTACAGTGCTCTGCAATCCAGTTGTTACTAGTACCAATATCAATTAGAGAGCTCTTTAATTCAATTATTAATAGTAAGAATTATAATTACAGAGCTCTACAATTGCATTTGTACTAGTAAAAACTGTTTTTCATTAGATGCAAAACAGATTCACGTTTCCTTAAAATCCCACATACGGTCAATTACAAAAAATAAGTCAAAAATAAATCAAGTCAAAATAAAAAATATTAATATTTACAGACTTAGTTTGCAAGCATATTAATTGCATTCACATTACTCTAGTATTAAGATGACGACAAGGATTTTATTGAAAGACTATATTTAGTGATTATATTCAATCACCTTAAAAATCCACAAAATTCCACTAGATATAATGAAATATAAAACATAAGAGGACAGACTGTAGTATTGTATAAAAAATATGATATTCTACATTCTGCATTCTTCTCCAAACCATTCTCTTAAACGTGTGTATGGTCGTTTTATGAAATATTATCTTCCAGAGACTGCTTTTACATGACATATACAGTGAAAGACTAAGACAGAAATATTAACAGAGGAATTAAAGAGTAATATAAATAAATATGTTAGTTCTCTTTAATATTTCTTCAAATAAGTATAGAGTATATACTGACTTATATTAATAAAGGTAACAGGTGTTGATCATATGATTCAGATCATTTTATTTTATTTAAGTGTTTTCCCACTATTTTAATTTGTCGCCAGACTTCATCAGCCAACTTCCCGTGCAGGGGTGTAGCAACACTTTTTTTTTTGCAAATTTGAGTATATCACATCACAAAAATAGGTTCCTGTAAGCTATCATGGCATGTTCCCAAAATTGGCAGTAGGGTGCTGCATGTCAATTGGAATTCTATTTAGAATTTACTATATGAACATGAGGTTCACATTACCTGACAGCTGTCCTCCCCACTTTTAAAATGTTCCAGTATATGGCGAGATGTATTTACATTTACATTTATGCAATTGGCAGATGCTTTAATAAAAATAAAAAATTAACGTTAAGTTAAACAAAACGTCATCATGCCTTAGACTAAAAGGCTTCAGGTCTCAGGAAAAACGACGTCAGATGTCAGGTCTCGTACAATTAGGCATTGGGCGGAAAGGTCTCAGATTAAAAGGCACAAGACAAAAGGACACTGAGCAAAACGGACACAGGTGGAGTGTGCAGTTCATCTTTTCAGTGGTAAATTATTAAGTATTAATAATTATTAAGATTTAAGTATTAAGATACAACTACAACTTTAAGTGACCGATGTTGTTCTAAATGAAGCGATATTTAGAAACGTTACTGATGTCCTGCGCTTACTATTGAAAGATTTAGCACATAAATCTAAAACAATTTTTACTAGATGTTTGCAGTTTAATTTTACACCTGTCACAAAAAAATCTCACTATTGGTCTTAAAGTTGTTGATTGCTTTGGTGATATTTTAAGTATTAAGTATTACCTTTGTGCTATTATCTAAAAAGTACTGTATCAGCATAACTACATCTCTTACTACATATAACTACAACCATCTCTTAACCAGCCATACACTTAAAGTATGGTTATTTATTAAGACAACATGCCACAGGTGTAGATCTTCACTGACTGAAATATTTACACTTCAAGTAATTAGATATTTTTCAAATAATTCATTTATTAAAGCAGTAGCCAAAAGAAGAACAAAGTAAATTGTTGAGTATGATAACTGCATCTTAATCCATCTAAAACACATGAGATTTGGTTTGGCTAACACATCTGTCTTACCTGTTCATGTTGATGCAAGTCTCCTTTCATTTTACTTTAATGAAAGACCTAAGGTGAAAGCAAAAGAGAATATATATGTTTGACAGTACTTAAAAAGCAATTAAGAAACATAAAAAAAGTGTATTTCTGAACATTTTATGATACATTTTGTGGTAAGATCCATGCTACTTTTAAATCAGGAACTTTCTAAAAGCTAAAAACATGTTCTGAACATTGACACCCCATTCACTTCAGAAGAAGAAACATGTATTTTCTGCATAACGTCCTGGTTACATATGGGAACGGGGGTTACATATGTAACCAGGACATTCCCTTTCAGTCAGTCACTTTCGACGTTAACGGAACGGACGTATGGGGTCCCTGTGGAAAACTCTGCAAGCTGACCCAAGTTACCGGCTAGGAATGTCAGAACGGGCAGGCAAAGCGTGCCTCTGTAAAACAGTTCCTCTGCCTCTGTAACTTTCCCAGCGCTCCGCGCAGGCAGCCCAGGAAACCGTACCGTGGAGAATACACATGCGGGATCACCAAGGGGTAATCACTACACATGGGACACCTAGGTCAGCACAAGGGCTGACTGAGGCATACACACACTAGTGCTGGGCGGGTGCTGGAGGAATCACAACTTAGGGTTCACCTGCTAGGAAACCACTGTGAAGGAATACAACTGCCTAAGTCCCCCTAACCTAGGAGGGAGGCGAAATGCAAGCGAAGACATCAAGCCTGTCCTTCCGCCCACTAGCTAGTGGGCCCCAACACACGGGAGGATACAGGCTCTACCCTGAGGTTGTAGAACCTCGCAAAGGTGTTGGGGGTCGCCCAGCCCGCAGCTCTGCAAATGTCTGGCCTAGTCGAGTGAGCCCTCACTCCGGGGGGGCACAGCATGCCTTGGGAATGGTACGCCAAGGCGATGGCATCCACTATCCAGTGGACCAACCTCTGTTTGAAGAGGGCCTTCCCCCTTGACCACTCTCTGAAGTAGACATAGAGCTGATCAGAGCGTCCGAAGCTCCGAGTGTGGTCCACGTAAATGCGCAAGGCGCAATGGGACAAGCAAGGAAAGGGCTGCCACCTTCGTGGGCAGCACTTGCAGGTTCACCACCTGATCCTTGGGAGGCATGGTGGGAACCTTGGGCATGGAGCCAGGCCAGGGTCTCAAGAGAACATGAGAGTAGACAGGCCCGAACTCTAGGCACAAATCACCGACTAACAATGCCTGCGATCCCCCACCCTCTTGATAGAGGCGAGCGTGGTCAGGAGCGCTGTCTTGAGAGAAAGACTCTTCGGCTCGACTGACTCAGTGGCTCGACAGGGCCTCCCTGTAGCCCCAAGAGGACTACGGAAAGATCACAAGAGGGAGAGGGGGGCGGCCTCGAGGTGGCTTAGCCTCCGGGTGCCACGGAGGAATCTGATGACCAGCTCGTGCTTTCCTAAATACTTATACTGCTAGGTGACGGGCTGATATAGCAGCCACTGACACCCTCAGGGCGGAAGGGAACAACCTCTGTTCTAGCCCTTCCTGCAGCAAGGAAAGCACTGAGCTGATCGGGGCAATTGTAGGGGTCTTCTCCACGGGAAGAACACCAGTCAGTGAAGAGGCTCTACTTCAGGGCGTACACACGCCTGGTGGAAGGAGCCCTCGCCTGAGTGATAGTATCCGGGGGCAGGTCACTTAGGGTCTCCGCGTCCCATCCACGAACCACACATGGAGGTTCCAAAGATCGGCGCGGGTGCCAGATAGTGCCCCATCCCTGAGAAAGAAGGTCCTTCCTCAGGGGAATCTTCCAGGGAGGGGTCGTCGCAAGGAGCGCCAGGTCCGGGAACCAGGTCCAGGTGGGCCAGAATGGCACAACCAGCCAGACCTGCTCCTTGGCCTCCCTGAGGCTCACTGGGGAAAACGTGTATTTGTGTAGGCCCTGGGGCCAGCTGTGTGCCAATGCATCCATCCTGAGGGGTGCCTCGGACAGGAAATAAAACAGCGGGCAGTGGGAGGACTCGCGGGAGGCAAACAGGTCCACCTGTACCTCCCAGAATCGACTCCAGATCAGCTGGACCGCCTGGGGATGGAGTCGCCACTCTCCTGGGCTTGACAGCTGACGTGAGCTTATCGGCCGCATGGTTGAGCTCGCCCGGAATGTAGGTGGCGCAAAGCGACCTGATTCGCCGCTGACTCCAGAGGAGGAGACAGTGGGCGAGTTGAGGCATGCAACGTGAGCGTAACCCGCCTTGGCGGTTGATATACGCCATAGTCACTGTGTTGTCCGTACGAAGTTACACGTGCCCGCCCTGCAGCAACTGAAGAAACCTGCGCAGCGCCAAGAGCACTGCCATCAACTTGAGGCAATTGACGTGCCACAGGCGCAGAGACCCAGATCATCCTCAGGAGCCAACAAGATGGGTTGGGGGGTCCGAGAACTGCTGGGCAAAGCCCTCGACAGTGTCGCCGAAAAGGGCACCTAGGGAGATGGGGACATCAAGAAACCAGACCTTGTCCATATCCCGCATCCCCGCAAGGTTTATTCACAGATGCCGTTCCTGGACCACCAAGGTGGACTTCGTCTGACCAAGGGCCCGCGCCATGACTTTTGTTGCTTGAAGGGCAAGGTTGGTCGCCGTGCGCAGCTCCTGCATCCTTGCTCAGAACTACCCTCGTGGAGCTGCTTAAGTGCCTTAGCCTGGTTAACCTGAAGGATGGCCATGGCATGCAAGGCAGAGGCTGCCTGCCCAGCAGCATGGTAAGCCTCGGCCGCGAGCGCTGCTGTGATCTTACAGGCTCTGGACGGGAGACGTGGACGATCCCTCCAGGTGTAGGATTCCACTCCCCTCCAATGGCCGCAGATCCCCCACACACAGGGGAACCACCGAACAGCTGAAACAAGAACCGTTGGATAACGCCGTCCAAATCGCGGCAGATAGCCGGCGGATGCTGGTAAATCCCATCGAAATAGTGCGGAGTGAATGCGAGACGCACACACTTGGCTCCGAAGCAAGAATTTGAATGAAAGCAAGTGGCGGCCGGCACCCGCTTCCGGGTGACACAGATCTCCTGCCCAATGCTCGTTGGCTCTTTCCTCTCGGGCCAATGCTCATTGGCGCGTTTTTTCTACTCGAAGGTGATAGGGCTCTCAAGCAAGACCCCATATGTCAGTCCGTTGATGTAACGCCGAACGTGACTGACTGAAAGGGAACTCACAAATTTTCCTGTATGCTGTAGTCACATTCTTAGTCATTTGTAAACCTGAATTTAAACAAGATATAGGAGTTCTCAGGAGCTCTTAACTGCAATTACATTTCGTTGCTTACCTGTATTGTAGAAGGATTTTATGATCCAGCTTGAAATAAAATGAAATGTATCAACCACACACACAGAAAAATTACAGTTTGTTTTCGAATACTTACAGTGCCTTGCAAAAGTATTCATACCCCTTGAACTTTTCCACATTGAACTTTGTCACATTACAACCACAAACCTAAATGTTTTTTATTGAGATTTTATGTGAAAGACCAACACAAAGTAGCACATAATTGTGAAGTGGACCGAAAATGATACATGGTTTTCAAACTTTTAAGGAAATAAAAATCTGAAAAGTGTGGTGTGCATTTGTATTCAGCCCCCCTGCGTCAATACTTTGTAGAGCCACCTTTTGCTGCAATTACAGCTGCAAGTCTTTTGGGTATGTCTCTACCAGCTTTGCACATCTAGAGACTGAAGTCTTTGCCCATTCTTTGCAAAATAGCTCAAGCTCAGCCAGATTGAATGGGGAGCGTCTGTATACAGCAATTTTCAAATGTTGCCACAGATGCTCAATGTCTGGACTTTGACTGGGCCATTCTAACACATGAATATTCTTTGACCATTCCATTGTAGCTCTGGCTGTATGTTTAGGGTTATTGTCTTGCTGGAAGGTGAATTGCTGGAGGAGTACACGACTTATAGTTGTCCTGTGGACAGATTCTCCCACCTGAGCTGTGTATTTCTGCAGCTCTCCAGAGTGACCATGGGCCTCTTGGCTGTTTCTCTGACCAGTGCTCTCCTTGCTCGGTCTGTCAGTTTAGGTGGACGGCCATGTCTTGGTAGGTTTGCAGTTGTGGCATACCTGTTCCATTTTTTGATAATGGATTGAACAGTGCTCCTTGAGATGTTCAAAGCTTTTGATATTTTTTTATAACCTAACCCTGCTTTAAACTTCTCCACAACTTTATCCCTGACCTGTCTGGTGAGTTCCTTGGTCTTTGTGATGCTTTTTGTTCTCTAGTGTTCTCTAACAAACCACTGAGGCCTTCACAGAATGTGTAGTCATACTATAACTAAATTACACATAGGTGGACTCTATTAGCTAATTAGGTGACTTCTGAAGGCAATTGATTGCACTGGATTTTTTTAGGGTGTCAGAGTACAAAGGGGTGAATACAAATGCACGCCACACTTTTCAGAGTTTTATTTGCTTAAAATTTTGAAAACCATATATCATTTTCGTTCCACTTCACGATTATGTGCTACTTTGTGTTGGTCTATCACATAAAATCTCAATAAAATACATTTAAGTTTGTAGTTGTAAGGTGACAAAATGTGAAAAAGTTCAAGGGGTATGAATACTTTTGCAAGGCACTGTATGTAACATAGAGACATTTCCTGTTAAGCATAAGCTGGTAGTTTACTAGTCCCTATTACTTTAAAACCATTAATAAACATAATAAAATACAACTCTTCAACATAAGTATTTTCAATAAACATAAAGGACTTGCTTTGACTAAGTATTGGGGATAGTTCTGTATGTATGATGAGTCTAAAATAACAAATGCGTTAATTAGCATCAAATGAGGCTGTCATATTAATAGTGTTCTCTTATTAGCTAAGGTGGAATGTTTTCCAGATATAGTAGAGTTTGGTCAATGTACTTTGCTTTCCTATTCTCTATGTCCTCAGTAAGGAGACAGTAGCACATCTTGTGAATAAGCAAACCTGAAAATGCTGGAAAGAGAGAAATAAAAGAGATTTAAAGGGATAACTCACCCAAAATTAAAAAACAATTGTCATAGTTCTGTTCAAGAACTTTTTATATTAGGATTATTAAAACCTAATACGCTTGTCAATAAACTTGTGAAACCACATAGGCCTACGATGGGCATTAAGCCTGGCTCACACTGTACGATTTTGGCGATGATTTGGTTGTCTGAGACGAATTTTGGAAATCCTAAACAGTTCCTTAAATCCTAGACTAAAATTTGTTGTCTTTGGTCACTGGTTTGACATGGTCACCAACGGGCGATTTATGGCCATTCTGACCTTTTTTTTACTCCGAAGATTTCAGACACTTTCGTGCAGTGTGACATCTCCTACGACAACCGCCAAACCAAGAACCAATAGGAGCGCTGAACCTGATGACGCAATTAGCACAACACTTTAAACCACCTCTGTGAAAATGTCAAAACGAGTCATGTAGACAGTATGACATGAAGACATGTAGTTAACAAAACTAATGCTACATATTACTTCTGTTTGCTAGCTACCATTTTAGCAAGAGAATGCGGGTCACGGATTGATGATGTAATCTTGCGTATACGCTCGTCGTACAGTCTGACATTAGGACAACTGAGATCCTACAGTGTGACATAAGGATGATGTTAATATAGTGTGACAAGCAACAATCGCAAAGGATTAAAAAATCATACAGTGTGAGCCCGGCTTTAGATCGCAGCACAGGAATTAGATAAGCACTCCTGATAAGGTTATGCCAATGCCAATTAATGAGTTGATGGTGTCATTGTATAAGGACACCACCACAAGAAACACTGTGTATACATTTACATTTATTCATTTAACAAATGCTTTTATCCAAAGCAACTTACAAAGAGAGAGAGACAGAACATTTAACCCTTTGACGCTTTGACACCATGACACATTCTAGGCTGAGCCCAGGAGCATACAATCACGCTGGTGTGATTAGAACTTTCAGTGGTCACGTGATCACCTGCTAAATTAAAATCTGTTTTCAAACCAGGTATGGTGGTAAACGAGAGAGTGATTCTCTCAGCGCTTATGTGTCACAGTTGTTAGCATTTTCAGTCACATAATGTGTATTTGTTTTTTACATTTCATTTGCATGATCACAGAAATACCAGGAATTAACTCACATCTCACATTTATTTGTATAGCGGTTTTCATAATTCATCTTCATTATATATAGCCTATAGTTTGTATGAAACGGATGCAAAAACATTCAAACAAAACGTTACATTTATTTTATATTTCGTATGTTTCATATTTCATTGCACAATATGTATATATATATATATATATATATTGTCACGGGTGAAGAATCACACAACAAGGCAGGCTGGTGAGAAAAAAACCCCGGAGGGTGGATTTAATACGTGAAAGGGCTGCAGTGCAGGTGTGGGGCTGCTGGTGCTGGTGCGGCTGGTGTGGCCTGGGTGCTGCTTCCCGTGTGTCGGTGCGAGTGCGCGGTGGCGCGTGCTCCCCAGTGCGGCTTACGGTCACTCGCTGCTCTCTGCAATAAAGGGGAAAAACAGCGTTATTACGGCCAACATCACCTCCAGACTTCGCGCAGCTTTCGCTGATCAACCTGGTGAGACTCGTCACAATATATATATATAGTTTATACATAACGGAGGCAAAACAAACCTTTCAAACATAACGTCTTGGTTACATATGTAACCCCTGTTCCCTGAAGGAGGGAACTGAGTCGTTACGTCAACTGACTGACGTATGGGGTCTTGCTTGAGAGCCCTATCACCTTCGCGTAAAGAAAAAACGTGCCATTGAGCATCGGACCGAGAGAAAAGAGCCAATGAGCATTTGGGCAAAGCGCTGCGCGCCGGCTCACGCCCACCCGGAAGCGGGCGTATAAAGCCGGTCAGCGCACGCTTTCATTCAGGTTTTTGCTGAGGAGCCGAGATGTGTCCTGGCCAATCAGTGGTGAGTCAGGCTTGTGGCAGGGGGACGTAACGGGGTTACATATGTAACCAAGATCACGGGATAGCCGCGAAAAACACTGGGAAAAACGCCCGTTCCAGAAGAAAGGCGTTGCAGAGACCACACCCCACCGGAGGAGGTAATGTGTGGAGAAAAGGTATAGACTGACTCTGCAGTACTACCCATGCAAGGAGGCTCACTGGGGTAAACGCATATTTGCGCAGGCTCTTTTCCCAGTTGACCTGAAGCCCCAGGTGACTGAGGTGCCTGAGCACCCGGTCCCTATGCTCGCACAACCGTTCTCGAGAGTGGGCCAGAATGAGCCAGTCGTCGAGATAGTTGAGAATGCGAATGCCCGCTTCCCGCAATGGGGCAAGGGCAGCCTCCATGACTTTGGTAAAAACGCGGGGCGACAGGGCAACCATAAGAAGGGTCTGTGTCGGGACAGGATCGAGACGTGGAAGTACGCGTCCTTCAGGTCGATCGCTGCGAACCAATCGTTGGTTGAAAGACCAAGATTCAGGTGGAATGTCCAAGATTGGCCACAGCCCACCTCCCTTCTTCGGCACGATGAAGTACGCGCTGTAAAACCCTGACTTCAAGGACCGCAATCTCCGCACGCAGGACCGCAGCATCGCTGGCCGCCACCGAGGTGGGCCGGATGCCACGGAACCTGGGGGGGGGGCACCTGGCAAACTGAATCGGTTGCCTGACCCGCCGCACAGTAAGCCTTGGCAGCGAGAGCAGCCGTGGTCTTACCGGCTCGGGAGGGGAGACACGGTCGATCCCGCCAGCTAGCAGGCTCCACCTGAGGGATTTCCACGTACCCCTTGGCAGCCCCTCCATCAAGGGTAGTGAGAGCGGAGGGGAAGCGGCTTCGGGCAGAAAAAGGTGCCTTCCACGACTTCTGCACCTCACCCAGAAACCAATCGTCCAGCCTCGAGCGCTCTGGGCGGAGGGTTCCTCTCCAGTAAACACTCAAAAAACAGTAAACACTCAAAAAACTCAACTGGTTTTGCGAAAGAACGCAAAAAAAAAGAAAAATATTTTTTCCTCCCACCCTGAATTTTTTCCACCCACCCCGATTTTTTATCACCACCATGTCCCTTAAGGGGGCTCCGTACGTTATTAATGTCAACAGGATTATGAACTTTCCTGAAAGTGATGCACAGGATTCTTGGGCTTTTTTCTTTTTTGTTTCTCGGCGTTTGGACTGCTGATGTCTTTTCATAGTTGTCCATCAATTATGATCATTTGCAGTCAGCCGCAAACATGAGGTGAGTGCACGGATGTGGGAAAGGCGAATCACGTGTGTAGTAATGCCTACTGCGTTTACCGTAAAATGCATTTATATATAAAATGCATATATATATACATGTTTATATTATTATTTATGTGAACAGAAGTTTTTTTTTCAACTGGGTGCCCCTTGGGAGCCCTACGCAAACTGCATACTCTGCGTATAGGGAGCAGCGGTACTGGAACAGAGCATTAGGGAGGTCAGATTCTGCTTATTTACAGAACATAGCTGGCGGGAGGGGACATCTATCTGAATGAGTTAAAGTAGGGGGAAGTAGTTCTGGCACCAGGGTCAGAGGTTTAAATTTAATGCAGGCAGCTATGGGTAAACCAGTGGAGTGAAATCAGGAGGGTTGATGTGGCTAAATTCAGTTGATTGAATGCTGCATTCTGGATAATTTGCAGGGGTTTGGTTGCATTGGCTGGAAGGCCAGCCAGAACGGCATTGCATTAGTCCAACCTTGATTTTACAAGTGCTTGGACTAGGAGCTGCATTGAATGCACGGACAAGAAAGGTCTGATTTTCCTGATGTTGTAGAGCACGGACCTGCATCATCAAGAGAAGTAGTTAAGTAGTTAATTTCAGCTGGTCATCAAACACCACCCCATATTTTCTAACGGACCAAGTAGGTGTAAAAGTTGATGATCCAAGTTGAACTTTGAAATGAGTTCCAATGATGGGTTGGCTGGGATTATCAGGAGTTCTGTTTTGCTGAGATTTAACTGAAGATGCCATTTCTTCTTCCAGGCTGAGATGTCTAAAAGGCAAGCAGAGATTCAAGCAGAGATGGTGGGGTCATCCGGCTGAAATAGTAAGTAAAGCTGTGTGTCATCTGCATAGCAATGATGTGAGAAGTCATGTGCTTTAATTACTGAACCAAGAGAAGCTGTGTACAGCTCTGAAAAAATTAAGAGACCACTCCAAATTCTTATATCAGCATCTCTATATTTATGTCAGCCATTTCATTCCAGTGTTTGTTGAATTCCAACACGCACATCTCATTCTGCTTAATGAAGTACTGATTAAATGATCACCTGAACCAAATAATTTTTAACAAGGAAAAGTATAGAAACAGTTGTGGTCATCACTATTTTCTTGCAATAGGACCAGCTCGATGGTAAAAACAGTGTTAGTAGAACCTCAAAAGTGAAATCAAATAATTGTTGATCATGCCAAAAGAGTTGAAAAGTTTTGAGTGAGAAAAAGAAGGGTTCAGTTCAGGCTTTACTAGCAGAGGGATACAGTGAGCGGCAGGTTGCTTCCATCCTTAAAATTTCAAAGACAGTGGGTCATAAAACAAGGTCAAGCTGCAGACTGTAACGAAAAGGCTGAGGCTTGCGGATCCATTTACAGTATCTTTAATCATGGTCAGAACAGGCAATGGTCAAACACACCGGCAAACAGAGCAATAAGGGTTAGACTAGGCAGAAACGTAGACTAGGCAGAAACGTAGAACAGGCAGAGATCAGGGCAGGCAGCAAACAATCAATAAAGATATCCAAAACAGTAATCAAGGCAGGCGGCAAACAATCAAACAACAGTAACTGATCCAGGGGTCATGCACAAAATAATCAAATGCAATGGGAAAACCGCTCCGTAATGTTGCTGGGGCATAACAAGACTTCGCAATGAGTTACACAGAGAGGTGAGTTTAAATAGACTGCCTAATGAGGTTCAGGTGAACCAAACAGGAATTTCATCAGTCCCAGGTATGGGCTTATGGGAAATGTAGTCTAAAACAGTAATTTGTACTCAAGCAATGGTTCCCTCTGGTGGCACGGAGGAGGCAGAGCGGAAGTCTCCTCCGTAACACAGACATTGGGGACAACAAAACTACAGAACCTTAGAGGGCAAAAACAACTCTTCACTAAATAAGATGACCGTCAGCTCATTTGAATGTCATTCAAAAAATGTAGGATAATATCAGGTGACCTACCAAAAGAATGGCAGCTGAGGTGATGTGCACAATGAGGACAGTTTGAATCAGGCTCCTAGAGGTAGGGCTGAAGTCATGCAAAGCTAGAAAAAAGCATCAATACTTTTCTTTCATCAATGAGAAGCGAATAAGAGGTTTGCAAAAGCCCATAAGGATTGGACTGTAGAGGACTGGAGCAAGGTCATTTTTACTGATGAGTTCAATTTTCAGCCCAACACCTGGTAGTGAGACTAAGACCTGGAGAGGCCTACAAGCCAGGTTCTGTGATGATCTGGGGGTGCTTTAGCAAGGCTGTAATTGGGCAAATCCGTCTTTGTGGTTGTCCTGGAAACTGCGCTTCCTCCTGCTCTGATAATGTTCATCAACTCTGAGAATTGTTTTTTTATTCTGCAGGATAATAGTCCATGCCACACAACCAGGTCAATCAAGGTTTGAATGGAGGATCACCAGATCAAGACCCTGTCATGGCCAGCCCAATTTCCAGACCTGAACCCCATTGAAAACCTCTTAAATGTGATCAAGAGGAAGATGGATGGTCACAAGCCATCAAACAAAGCAGAGTTATTTGAATTTTTGCACCAGGAGTGGCATAGCCACCCAGCAGCAAAGTGAAAGACTGGTGGAGAGCATGCCAAGATACATGATACCCAGATACACAGCTGTGATGAAAAACCAGGGTTATTCCACCAAATATTGATTTTGAACTCTTCTAAGTTAAAACATTAGCATTGTGTTGTTTAAAAATTAGTATGAACTTGTTTTCTTTGCATTATTTGAGGTCTGAAAACACTGCATATTATTTGTTGTTTTGACCAGAGTTCATTTTCTGCAAATAAATGCTCTAAATAAAAAATATGTTTATTTGGAATTTGGAAACATGTTGTCAATAGTTTATAGAATAAAACAAACATGTTCATTTTATTTAAATGTAATCCCTAAGGAAATCCTGTGGTCAGCTGAATTGACATTGACTCTCCTGTCCATGATACCTTGAAGAATCTGTCTGTAAGATAAGAGCTGAACCCTTTCAGTGCAGGTCCAGTGATGCCCAGGTTGGAGAGGGAACTGGAGAGGGACAACAGGATGTGGTGGTTCACTGTATCAAAGGCGGTAGAGAGGTCAAGAAGAATTAGGACAGATGACATGGAATTGGCTCTTGCCTGCCTTCGATTTTCAACAACAGACAGGAAGGCAGTCTCCATAGAATGTTCTTTTTTGAATCTAGACTGTTGACTGTCAAGTAGGTGGTTCTGTGAGAGATGGGGAAAGAGTTGATTAAATACAACCTTTTGAAGAACATTTAAAAGGAGTGAAACTGGTTTATAGTTGCTGACTATTGAGAGGTCAAGTGTTTTTTTTAGCACTAGGGTTACCCAAGCCTGCTTGAATGAGGAGGGAATGTTTCCTGTAAAGATGGACATATTCAGAATGTGTGTGAGTTCAGGCAGCAGTGACAGAGAGATTGCTTGAAGATGTAAGAGGATAGTGTCGAGGAAGGTAGTACGACGATTAGAAGGATAATTTTGGAGACTTCTGTCTCAGTGACAGAAGAGAAACGGAGAGTGTCAGATGACGTGAAGAGGGCTTAGGGATGTGCGATGCTGAGAATTGATTGCTGTCTGCTTATCTGTGAAATTGGCAAAGTCAATGTCTTTCAAAGGCAAGAGACAGTCAAAGATCTAGTGGGGGGAGGTAGAGGAGGACTGAGAAGAGATGAGAAAGTTGAGATCAGTTGCTGTTAGATGTGTTGATGATCTTGTTTTAAAAAAGGGAATTTTTGGCAGTGGAGACACTATCAGACAAGGAAGAGAGGAGAAATTGATACATGCTAAGGTTAGCAGGATCGTTTGACTTGTGCCATTTTCTCCCCATAGCCCTAAGCTTGGTCCAGTGGCTATGGAGGATCTCATAGAGCCAGGGTCTGGAGGATGTTGGCCTAAATATTAGAGGGCAGATATTGTCAAGAAATGGTTATAGTTGTATGAGGGGGTGAGAGATAGTGGAGGTTACAATGAAAAGAAACAAGGAAGGAGGAGTAACAATAAATTAGATGAAGAAATGGTCAGACACATGCAGAAAAGTAACAAGATGATTATCTGTGGAGCAGTTACAGGTGAAGATAATGTCAAGCTGTATCCCTCCTTTATGAGTGGGAGGAGTCTGTAGGAGGTCGAATGAAGACAGAAGAACTAAAAAGTCAGCTGCTTGAGGTTTGTCTAGGTGGCTGTTAAAGTCACTGAGAACTACCACTTGAGTGGTAGGGGAGGGGGGGAGGGAGTGGAAGTTGTATCTCTACAGGAAACGGAGAGATACATTTATATTGTTAGTGGACGGTTTCTGATCAAAATTACATGCAAGAAACATATACAGCCTTTTGTATTTATTTCAAAATACAAATTATATGTGGTGGTTTGAATGGTTACCTTTAGCGGTCATGCTCTTTCTGGTTGTTTCCATCACAGATACAGCTATCTCAAAACAGAGACCCACAAAGAACCAATAGCTAAAGTTGTAGTAGTTGATCAGTTTATAGACATGCTCCACATATAGATACAATAGATACGAGAGTAATTGCACTCTGTCACACAAAAAGACACGGTTTAATCATACACATTCAAGCATGACTACATCTATTGAAACATGAATTAAACAGGTGAATAATGATATATACATGATTTTCAATAGAAATGGCAGCAAAAACATGAGGACAGTACAATTATGGTATAGTGGCCTTCCAATGGATTATGACAGACAAACAAATGATGTTCATGTGGGGACTGACATTGAAGAGAGCAGGGCAGAGATGGGGGTGAAGCAGCTAACATGACTCCAGGACAGGTAATTTGGCAGGTGGCCTTCTCTGGAGCCCACAAAAAACAGTCTGAGTGAAGATTTATGAATGAGAAATATAATGAATAAAACTGAAATGCCACACCAATCTCCCAAAGGCAGGACCCTGACATACCCCAGACGCTTGACAAGGGCAAAGACGCTCAGGGGGGACGGAGGGGATTATTGGTTTAGGATTAGAGCTTCCTGTGTGTAAACTACGTTGCACAGGGGTGAAGGGTGAAGAAAAGAGAGCAAGCATATAAAAGAGCATGACATAGAAACTGAGATGGTCAAAAAAAGAAGAAAAATGTAGGGTGGTTGTGTACTTTTGCGTTAAATGTAATAAAACAATATGCATATAAAATAATTGTGAAAAGTTTTGTAACATTCATTTGACTTTCTCTCTGGCAAGTTAAGATAATGTTACGTTTAAGAAAATCAGAAATCAAGGTAAATGTGATTAAACACGGCCAACAGATATTGTTTCAAATATATTATAATATTGAAATTTTGGAAAACTTAAATTTGAAGCAGCATCTTCCACCCTGGTGAGATTTTTGCCAGACTTTAACAATCTAGTTAAAAAAAACCCGGAATACCTACAAATCAGTTGTTACAGTGGGGCCGGCTGTGTTTGTGACGGGAACACAGAACTAGACAATAAACAATATTTAATGAAAAACAAGGGAAACAACACAAACACTAACCGTAAAAATGAGGTGACAACAAGTGCAAGCAGCAGTGAGGAACAAAAACAAACCACGATGAACATACAAGATCAGGGCAAAAGTATCCAAAAGGGTAAACCAACTCAAAATCCAAATCCACAGTCCAATAATCCAAAACCAGAGAATACACACGGGAATACACGAAAGAATAATTAATCACAGAAACCACCGAACAAC
Organism: Botia kubotai; assembly: GCA_036877585.1. Lineage (NCBI taxonomy): Eukaryota > Metazoa > Chordata > Actinopteri > Cypriniformes > Botiidae > Botia > Botia kubotai. The sequence continues at coordinate 2,669 of JAZGTI010008128.1, read as the reverse complement.
ACCAAACACCGGAACATACAAAACATACTTTCATACTACACATTATTATACACTCTTCTTTTTCAACACAGTATGCTGCAATCATGTGTTGATTTATATTTATAGTTGTTTTTGGATTATACTTGCAGAAATATGGCGTTCATAACCACGTACCTTTGGGGGGTTTATCATGGTTTTTGGTTTGGAATATTGTTAAATCTCAAGTTAAAATTATACTAGGTTATACTAACCTGAAAATCACATTACTGTGAAAGTTTTAAGCACTGTAAAGAAATGAAGGAATGATTTAAAGTGAGTATGTTAATTTGATAAAAATAATAAATAATTTAATGCACAGATTGTATTTATAAATTAAATTAATTCAATGTGACCACCCTTTGCATTTAAAACAGATTTTATTTTTGGTACACTTGCATACAGTTTTTAAATATCTTTGCTGGTAGGTTGTTCCAAGCATCCTGGAGTTTCTTGTCTGGCCCATACCACCTGTTGCAGATATAAGGCAAATTATATAAAGAAACGTGTTCCTAATCTTTTGCACAGTACTGACATTCAAAGTTTCCAAACCTTTGAAGGATGCTTTTCAATTTTTTTCACATTTATATTTTCCCATTTTTTACAGGCATAAATTTTAATTAACCTTGTTGTCTGTATTATTTACATTCTTCAGGTACTGGAGAAATATAAGAGGAAGTGCTTAACATTTACATTTACATTTAGTCATTTAGCTGACGCTTTTATCCAAAGCGACTTACAAATGAGGACAAGGAAGCAACTTCAATCACAATAAGAGGCAACAATGAATAAGTGCTATAGACAGGTCTCAAGTATTTCAACACAGTATGAGAAGGATATATATATATATATTTATAAGTAGAAGTAGGGGTGTGTTAGTAAATTAGTCAAGGAAGTGAAGACGAAAAAGATGAGTTTTTAGTTGTTTCTTGAAAATGACTAATGACTGATGGAGATATGGAGTTCATTCCATCAACCGGGCAGAGTGAAAGAGAGAGTCCGGGAAAGTGACTTCTTCCCTCATTGGGATGGAACCACAAGGCGACGTTCCGTTAGCTGAACTCAAATTTCTGGTGAGCACATAAGTGCGAAGAAGTGAGAGCAGGTAGGGAGGTGCTTAACTTGGTGATTGTTTAGCCTTAATGTGTTAACGTACTTAGCCTCCAGTCTTTCATTTATAAATTCTGGGATCAGTTCTGACTTTACTGTCAAATGTTGTTTCACTTGAGTTTTTTGTATATTATATTGATAATATAGTTACAATTAGTCTTTGATAAGGGTAAACTAGAGTAACTCATTTACTCAAGGTTTGTGGCCTTGTTCTGGAAAATAACTAAATTAAAACATGACAAAACATGTGCATAATTTAGTCTTATTATCTGTGGGCACTGCCAAATGGTTCTCAGTTTTCCACAAAGTTTCGCCTTTCCACTGGCCACCTTATACAGGCCGTCATTTACAGTCCTTTAAGGACTCTCAATCGGATAAAAATTCTGAACTAGAAGATGTTCTCAGCAGACCTCTAAGTGTGTGCCAGGCTGCGGCCTAGTCTTTCCATTCATCAAAGACCTCTCTCATCAATACAACATCCAGCGAAGAATGGGCAAGACATGCAAATATCATACTTGTTCGTAGAAATGGCAGCACTGACTGATCAAAACTTACTATTAAAACAGCTCTTTCACTGAGCTGTTTTGGAATTTCAGAAACTGACTATTCGTTCAGGCTGTTCATCTGCTGAATTTCCAATAATCTTATTGTAATGAATGCTCAGAGGCGTTCGGATCCATCTGCAGTTTGTTTAATAGAATAGTCAACAATAATCACAATAGTCAAGGATGGCAGACAGCAAACAGTCGATATCATAAATCAGGCAAGGGGTCAGGGCAGGCAGCAAACAATCATAAACGATAGACAGGCAAAATATCAATAGGCAGGCAGAAAGCGATCACAAACCAGTAGACGAACAAAGTAGGGCAGGCGGCAAAGAATCAAAAATCCGTTAAACAATCCAGGTCAATACACAGCAGAAACTAACAAGATATAAACGCTCGGAATTGCAACACAAGGTAAACAAGACTTCGGTGTGGAAACAGGAAGTAATCAGGATGCAGCGGTGGGTTATGGAAAGTGTAGTTCTTGAAGAGGTGATTAGTATTCCGGAGATGGCTCCCTCTGCTGCCGCGGTGGAGAGGGCGCTGGAGCCTCCACTGTAACAGAGCCCCCCAGAGCGGCTCCTGACGCGAAGAGGCCGGCGGCGTTGGGGTCTACCTCAAGGACGAGGGGCCGGCTTTCCCGGATGAACGTGAAAAATGGGAGAAATGCGATAATTAGCTGGTAATCTGAGTCTAAATAAAACAGGAGTAATCTGTTTAACAATTTGGAAAGGGCCTATATACCTTGGACTTAATTTCTTGCAGGGTAGTCTCAACCTAAGATGCCTGGTCGAGAGCCAGACCCAGTGACCTGGAGCGTAATTGGGACTGGTTCGATGACCACCGGCGGAGCGGGGGGGTGGCTAATTGGGCTTAAGCCCCGAATGTTTTGTCAAAAGCCCCAAATCTTTTAGGTTTTTAGCGCAATTTTCCACCGGACAAAATTGCGATTGTTAACTCATGATTTCTGTTCTGTGCGCAGTCCGCACAAGCGCGAAG
>JAZGTI010008127.1:127-20585 GCA_036877585.1 Botia kubotai | reverse complement strand
TTTATAAGGCAAGAAATCCCACTTATTAAACCTGACAGGGCACACCTGTGAAGTGAAAACCATTTCAGGTGACTACCTCTTGAAGCTCATCAAAATAATGCCAAGAGTGTGCAAAGCAGTAATCAAAGCAAAAGGTGGCTACTTTGAAGAACCTAGAATGACATCTTTTCAGTTGTTTCAGACTTTTTGTTATGTATATAATTCCACATGTGTTAATTCATAGTTTTGATGCCTTCAGTGTGAATCTACAATTTTCATAGTCATGAAAATAAAGAAAACTCTTTGAATGAGAAGGTGTGTCCAAACTTTTGGTCTGTACTGTACGTGTTTTACCAAACCAAAATCCACCTTTTGAGTCTGCATTCCTAAAACAAATAATAGTAAACAGTTGTGCAATAGTGGTAGCTGAACTTAAAGTTGCTGGTGTTGCAGAGACAACTGTTAACTATGTTGTTGGTGGAGACATTCATAGTGAAACTCAATTAGTGAAAAACAGCCTCTCTTTAGAGGAGCCCATAAAAAGTGTTGTTGAGTCTTAAATTGATCAGTGTTTTGAAAAAATGCAAAATTCTTTTGTGGCATTAAACACTGACAGCAAGAGAATGCTGTAGTTTTCAGACAAATGGGGAACAATAGATCCTGTTGAATACATTCTCGGAACAAGATTTGCGACACGACGTAACAGAACAACTGGAACTTTTGCCCAAACCATTGTTAAGGATAAATCTGTGTACAAATTTTTGAGACATTACAGTCCATTTATAAGCACCCTAACATTACAGATATGATGGCGAGAGATTCACAACAAAGACCAAATTGTCTTTATGACATACACAATGGAGAATTCTTTAAGAATCATGCACTCTTCTCAAAACAAAGACATGCTGTTCAGATCCAGCTTTTTTTTGATGAATTTGAATGCTCAAACCCCTTGGATCAAAATGAGGAATACATAAAGTAGGAGCTATCTATTTTACCCTTAGAAATGTTTCCCCTAAATACAACTCGTTTACTAAATACACATTGTCACTTTATTTCATGCACAAGATATCAAAACATATGGGTTTGATCAAATACTAGAGTCGCTTGTCCAGGATATCTTAACACTGGAAACCAAAGGAATTTAGATTCCTTTATTTGATCATATAGTTTATGGAACCATTGTCCAGGTTACTGGTGACAACCATGGTGTCCATACCTTGTTTAGTTTTGTGGAATCATTTAGTGCTAGGTACTGTTGCCACTTTTGCCTACTAGAGAAAGAGGACTTTCAGACAGTGTTAAGTGTAGATAGTCCAAAGTTATCAGTGCGAACTAAAGAACTTTATGCTGAACACTGCCAGAGAATACAGAGCGATCCCAGTCTACCTTATGTAATGGGAGTAAAAAAGTCTTGCTTTTTGAATTCGTTGCAATATTTCCACACCACTGCAAATTTTTCAGTTGATATTGTGCACAACATATTAGAGGGGGTTGCTCAATTTAAAATGAAATTACTCATTCAGCACTTGATTGAAAATTACATAACATCAGCAGAAGTACACAAAAGAATTCAGAGTTTCAGCTACGGCTTTATGGAACAAAACAACAAACCTCCTGGTGTACAATTAAAAGAGGGTTCCAATGACTTGGGCTTAAATGCCACTCAGAGCTGGTGTTTATTGCGATATCTGCCCATCATGTTTGGAGATCTTGTGCATCCTAATGAGCAGCACTGGTGACTTTATTTTATTGCTTCAGATAGTCAATATTGTGTTTTCTTCAGTATTCCACTGGTATCACCATTTATTTGAAACATCTGACTGCAGAATTCCACAGTTTGTTTAAGCATTTGTTTTCTGATAAGAACTTGTTGCCAAAGCATCATTTAATGGTGCATTACCCCAGTTGTATGCAGGAAATATGCTTGTATGCTTCTAAAAAGCAGCTGAAAAGCTTTAAAAATATAACGAAAACATTAGCAAAGAAACACCAGTGCCAAATAGCTTACATTTGGCAAACATTTGATCCAAATGCCATAAAATTTGGTCCTGGGTAAAGGGTCTCATTGAATGAAATGGAAGTTGGCGCTGAAATGGCTGGGAAACTTTATGTGCCTATGTGGACTAAGGTCCTAAATGTGAAATGGGTCAAGCGCTGTGGAAACACTTTTCGGTCGGGGTTGGCGGTTTGTGTTCAAGTTCAAAATGACATGCCTGTATTTCATGTAATCCAGAATATTGTTATTGAAGAGGAGCACATCCTTTTAATAACAACTGCACTGAAAACGTTATGTTTAGATGAACATATCCATGCTTACAAAGTTGCACATACCATAGAAGCACCTTATGTTTTGGAGATCCTTATAAGGATATTTTGCACCACAAGTTGTTTGACATTCTGATGTCTTATGGTTGTGATTCTGATTTGTTTATTGTACCATATAGTTTCATGTAATTCTTTTTCATCTCCTCCATTATATTATCACAAATTTTTATTTTAGTATTGTTTTCATTTAATTTTTTTTTTTTTTTACAATCACAACACAATGACACATTCACGATGACAAGTGAATTAAGTGTAATGTTGTTTAAAGATGAGCTTGAAAAATATAATTGTGAGACATGAGTATACAGTTTGTTGTTGGTTTTACTTTAATACTGAAATTTTATGGGCTTTATTTTAGGGCTTTTGGAGGCTAAAATATGAGTAATGTAATTCAGAGGAATAACTCTGAAAAGAGTTAATTATTCTTTGTAGTTCACTCATAATTGACGATAAACAACTCTGAAGTGGAAGTAAATTGTGGTAGAGCAAACCTAAAGTTCCTCTGAACAGAGTTAAAAAAGTAGAAAGTCAATTTCATGTAGCTCTAAACTGAGTAAAATAGTACAAGAGTTAATTTAAAAAAAAAACACTAAATAGAGTCAAATATAACAGGAAAGAGTAAAATAAATTGAGCATAGTTAACACTGGAAAAAACAACTCTATCAAAAGAGTAACTTTTACTCTTTTCAGAGAGGGACCAACTGTTATCTGGCATAGAGTAAAATTTTCTTCAATTTGAGTAAATTTTACTCGGGTAAATTTACTGTGCAGTTTACTGAAATAAACATCACAGGAACCAACTGATATTTTCAAGTACCTGTTTAACAAGTGAAAACTGAGAGAAGGGTCGGTTTGGTCCTCTTGGGCAGCCTTCTATCGGGCAACAGTAGAGCTTCTGTGAATCTTTTATGTCCTTCCTGATTGTAGGATTGACCAGACCCTCCTGAAATAATAAGAAACATGGTAAGAATTTTAAAAACTGAAAATGACAAACACTAAAATATAGCTGCAAGCAGCGATTACAGGGTCCCCTCAACAGTAAGAGAAGTGGACATCTGTGAGATTCAGAAAAATTTGATTAGAAAGAGCAGTTAAATAACAAATCCCATTTTTTAACACAATAATCATTCATATGCAAATAACCATTAATCATATGTATATATATAACATGCCTATGATGACATATCAAGATTCATGTCAATACCAAAGCTGGGCAAAGATACAGCTTTATATCCAATTTTACATGCTTACCATAAAATTTACAGACAGTATTCAAGAACAATATGAGGCATTGACATGAATTTCCTAATTCATTTGTGTCTCTAAATGCTATATACCAAGTTTCATGCAAATCGGACAAACACTGGAGAAGTTTAATAATTCAAATTGGCTGACAGGAAGTAGAATTGACTACTAATTACTACTACACATTTGTTTTGCATTATTTGACACCGGTAAGACGTTTTGAAAAGCTTTTAATAACTTTTTGTCCTAAGCGTCCCTAGATGCTACATACCAAATTTCGTGCAAATCGGACAAGGTTTTTAAAAAGTAGGTTTTTCCAAAAATGTAAACAAAATGGCAGGAAAATGTTCAGAAGTTATGAGCATAAATGGGAGTGAAACTTTGAACTGTTGGTGGCACTAGAGAATTTGAGATTCCAAATTTAAAGATATGAGACACTTCCTGTTTCATTTATTGCCTTAACTTTATTGCCTTACCATGGCAACACCATTCAAGATATCAAAAATCCCTTTGCAATTTAGCATCTTCAATTTCTTGGCATAATATCTGCCAAATTTAGTGACAATTCCATAAATGCCCTAGGAGGAGTATTTAAAAATTCAGAGCATGGAACTGACAAAAAAAATCCACATATGAACCAAAATGGCAGACTTCCTGTTAGGCGGAGCTAATGAATGTAATTTTAAAAGTTGTTCGGCTTAATTCGAAAGTATACATGTACCAAATTTGGTGACTGTAGACAAAACTAACCATGCCACTTTAGTCAAAAGGGGGAGCTCCCCACCATGCTCAAATTTTTGCCCACGCCTAACGGCTGACCACTATGATGTGTGTGCCAAATTTCATGCCATTTCAAGCATGTCAGGCACCTCAAATACATCTGATTGTTGTTTTAAAGTTTTCTGTGTTGCCATGGCAACAAAATGTAAGGTATCACATCCTTTTAGAACTTTATATCAGCCATTCCTCTACATTATTCTCACCAAGTCTGAAGTGACTTGGCTGTGTTAGTTGTGTAAAGTAAGTTGACTATTTCAATGTTTCCTTTAAGTGATGCACTTCCCGTTGCCAGTTGGTGGTGCTATGACTGTGGTTCACAATAGTAATCCTAAGGAAATAAAATCCTAAAAAAATTAGCATTTTCAGTGCTTGGGCCCAAGTTATAAATCGTTATTATAAGCGCTCTACTTTTAACCCAAAAAGTTATGAACTGCAGCTTTAGTGTCTCAGAGAACAACTGGCCCTCCCAAATGAGCCTGTTTTTTAAGGCTATTTTTCCACCTATTCTCCTATTCTCTAAGGCTATTTCTCCGCTCTGTTGGCTTGCTTACTGGGAACCTTTGCATGCAATGACAGGCATTTCTGATGCATGTCCATTTATTCAAATTAGAATTGTGTTGTAGTTATCAGTTCAGTCAACAGTCAATCTTAGTGTCCCTTAGTAATCAGTTTACTAATACATATCTTATAATTCAGCAGGAGGCCCCCTTGTTTAAGGTGAATCCTTTTGTGCCCCCCCCCAAAAGAAAACATGACGAAAACATAGTCAAACTTACAATTTTACTTTACCAAAAACAAATGACTTTATACAATGCCAGAACATCAATTCTCTTTGTAGCCTTATTTCTCTGATGTTGAACATGAAAAATGCGGATAATAAAATGTTTTATTATTTTTAAATATTTCTATTTTTTAAATACATACAATATTTTACAAAGGACAATCCTGATTGCATACAGGTAAAGGTTTTAAAATAATTTCCTAAACTAGATTATATGCGGCCCCCTAATGCCATCTGATGGCCCCCTAGGGGGCCGCAGCCCCCAGTTTGAGAACCACTGTTATAAAAATTTGCAGCAATATCATGTATTCTGTATTTTAGCTTGTACATGTTTAATAAGTTTCTTTTTAATATTGTAAAAAGTGCTCTTTAAATAAAACTGAACTGAATAGTTAGAGTAATCCACTAATTTGTAGAGTAGGGTCAAAATGACAATTCTCACCGGAAATTTAGAGCCATATTAGCAGGGGTAGAAACGCACCTTTCATGTTCTTTTTAAAGTTAACATGTAACCAAAGACATTAAGATATCTTATTTTTGTGTCAATAAAAATGAACGCAACTTTGAAGAAACGAACCAAAATAAACTATTTGAAAGAGGGAAAACCAGAGTTTTTGTTTATGCTTTCACCGTTTTTATTTATGCTTTCAGTTTTTGCGTTCAATCCGCAAACGTGTGTTTAATTTACTGGCACAAACCTTGTGTGTGGGCGAAGCTTAACTGTGCTTTATTCTTATTGGCTAGTGAGTTTTTAATGGACAGTTCTCTGACCTGAAACTAGAATTTAGTGGAGAGCTATCTGGAGACAGTTATTGGTATAGTTATAGTGTCTGTTAGCAGGGTTGCCAACTATCATGCACTTGGCTCACGCTCTCACTCAGCCCTAATAAACAACACGTAAATAGCCACAAATCTGCTCATATGATTTTTTTCTTTGTTTCTGTTTTCTTTCAGATCGTTTATTTTTGTTTGTTTCTTCAAAGTTGCGTTCATGTTTATCGGCACAAAATTAATCCCATACAATATAAGGATCTAAGGCTGCATTTATATTGGCACAAAAAAATCTGATTTTGATCTGAGACCAATCTGAATTTGTTGCACATATGTAAACACAAAAATCCAAACAAGATCTGTTTTTTTTGTATTCGATCTAAGCCACTCTCAATTGTGGATTTAAATTGGATACATATCCGATAACCAGACATCCAACCTACTTCTAAACACTTATTCGATTAACCTTGGCTATAGCGTCACTGTTCCATGACAAATTGCGTTGAATGTCATCATTTCACACATGTACCAAACCTGGCTGCAATGCCAGAGCAAAATAAAGAGCATTAAAGTCTTTTAAAGCATTAAAGCATTTAAAGTATTATTATTAAATGTAGGAAGGCTATAAGGATATATGGCATTGTGTCGTCACTGATGGGAAAAACATTACAGCTGTCTTTATGGCCGTCTTTCTTTAAAAAATGCTTTCACTTCATAATTAATTGCTGTTGGGTGTACTTTTGGACTTTTGAACAGATGAATTAGCAAAAGTTTATCCACAATTTGAGGGTCAATCATGGCGCTTATATTAGTGAATGACTGGAATCTTTTTGATAGCATAGATTATGAAACCAGCATAGATTAATGTAAACACAAACATCGAATACGAGGCGCAACTATAAACAGACAGGACAAAAAAAAATTAGATATGGACTTATGATTGGATTTGAGCATTAAGACTTGCAGGGTAAATGCAGCCTAAATGTGCCTCTATGAGCAAAGTGTTAAATTGTACACATTTTCAGTTGTCAAAAACCAAATGTGGGTTACCTTTTTAAAATCTGTTATTTCATTTCTTTTAAAGAAGAATGTCTGAAGAACAAATGTTGCCAAAAATGTACCTTTAGTTATTCACATAGAAGCAATATTTGTAATAGTTCAAAAACATAGCTATAGAACTTCATTACCAGTACCTTCATTTCAATTTGGGATTTCAGAAATGTACATCTATACAGCTCTGGCAGGCATAATTTATTGTTGTAATGTCTTTCCAAAGTGATACCGTCTAACGGTTTTGTAAGCAAAAAAAATGTGGCTAGGTCCTAAGTGAGGATAACCATACAGTCGCACCTTGGCTTTAATATCAACACACAGCACTGGTACAACTACTAGCTTCTCACATTGACAAGGAATCAAAGAGCTGCTAACACTGGTTGACTGATGTACTGTAACTAGCTAGCTAGCCCAGCAAAAATGTCAGTTAACTGTTAGCGTTAATAACATTCATTATGTTATTAATGATGATTAATAACAAATGATGAACATTCACTTAAATACCAGCTTGTTAAGTCACAGTAAGCAGGCACACAGCCAGACCCACCCGAGCAGCAGATACTAAGATGCTCTGTTTACTTCGCTGAGCAGTGAAAACATGGAATGGAGTTTAATTTATAGGAACTCTGAATGAGCCAAGTGGAATGGATTTGAGGAAGCAGCAGCGTGGAAGTCAAGGCTGTAGCTTAAACGATGAATGGAGTTTAATTTATTGGGGCATTCCTCAAGTTTAATGTATGCTGCTTTTTTGTGGGCAATTGTAAAAAGGAATTGCAAATTGCATTTGCTATTGTATGGGTGTAAAGAAAAAAATACACCCACAAATAAAAACGTCCCAACACAAACACATCCCATAGTATAGTCCCACCCCTAAAACTGATTGACACTTTTGTCAAGGCACAGTAAATGCAAAGATGATTGCGACTGCTTTTGAGTTTTGGCAGACCCTGTCTTGGGAAATGCAATTGCAACGATTGTTCGATTGTTGTTATTTGTGTTATGAAAACGTTTTTGATTTATGTTTTGTCTCCTTTACAATATTCTACATTAAAAATGTTTTGTATGTGGCTACTTTAATTTCGGGCTAACAAAATCTGAAGAGTGCCTGCTTGAAGGGCTACCAGGATTTTAAAATTTTGTGAGCCCTGATGTAGGTGAGGTAAATATTGGTTTATCAAAATCATGCATACAGAGACCTGCCACGCTGCCCTAACAGGCATCAAACTTAGTTATGATACTGCATATTTAGACCCATGGTAGCTCCTCAAGCAAACAAATTAAAGCTGCATTTATCGGCCCTCACATGTTGGGGATGCTGGTTTGAGCATCCCTAATCTCTTTTCATGTTTCTCCAAGTTCTTCATGTTTAATGGCGAAATATCAAACTTTATCAGGCAACCATGGACAAGCCATTGAACAGCTTCACAATTTACTATCGCAAAGCCCATAAGATTAGACTGACCCAACTGTAGCAGCTGGAATGTTATATGAACCTCCAAAATGCATACGTGTACATGAAACGTAGTTCGAGGACTGCTTTATTAAAATTTTGTAGGTGGCACTATAGACCCATTTTGCCACACTTCATTCTAAAACTCATATCAGATGTACATTTTCACCACTTTCCTCATTTTTGAATTGGCATATAATGCAACAAGGATTGCTAAAGTCAACAGATTTTACTAACAGATCTAGTTAGTGGATTACTCTGTAACTTCATTAATGGCATTTAATGTTTTGGCTTTTATCACCATTTATGTCTCAACATGTCTCAAGGGGTTCCACTATCACTTGGTTACCCACGAACATACTTTTGTGTCCCTCAGAAGCAAGTTATACAGGTTTGGAGTGACAATAGGGTGAGTAAATGATGAAAATTTTTTTCATTTTTGGGTGTGTCACTTTTTTAACTAGTAATCATTCAATGCATAGTTGACTCCATTAAGAAATCTTTATGCCATGGCACATGTAGGCGAGCACAGTTACCAAGGAGGTACCTGGGATTTGTTACTAAAAGTTCAACGCCGTCATGTGTGACATGCCTCAGTCGTCAGAGAACGCGTCATCATAAGGTAATAAAATATAAAATATCTACAGCACACAGGGACTAAAGAAAATGAGAAATATGTTACAGATTATACATAAATATACTGTTACTAATGTATGTCACATTTACAGCTTAAGTGCTCCATTATCACAATACATTCCACGCAAAACCAAGTGCCTTAAATCACCCTGCAGCAGAGCATCCAAAAGTTACCTCAATATCCGATAAACACACCACACAAGCATAACCCAAAGCCAACAGTTTAAACAGCATGAGCTCCTGACACTAATTAAACGTTGTATTAAGGTTATACCCTGACTCTGTGGGACTTGACCAGGTGCATGTTCAGTGCTGGAGTGTTGGGCAGGATCTTCCCGCATCCCTCCACGGTGCACAGGATGTTGGTCCGCACTTCTTTACTGAGCTCCGTTATGGAGGGTTTTATAACCTCTCGTTCTTGTAAGGGCGGCTGCTCGCGACATTTCTGCGTGTTGTGTCGACTGTTACTACTGACTGCAGAGGCAGCCATGATTCAACGCGTTACAGCACAGACAGCAGGCACAGTCATTTCCGGTAAACGTCACTTAGCAACTGCGACGGTCTAAACTGTTACTCCCAGAGTCGTTGAGAAATAGAGTTGCGAAATATGTAATCTCACCGCCAGGCAAGAATGTGATTCGTGTAGCTCTCCAAATACGCACAGTCAACCAGTTTAAATAGGAGAGCAAACGACAGCGACTCTTTGCAACATTTTTGCTAAATATTAACGATTAAAATAGGCGTCGATAACCACGTTGACTACACATTTATAGTTGTGTTTTGGTCTGGAGTGAACAGATCGATCGAACGTCTTAAAAAATTGCGGTTTTTAACAAGGTCAGGAGCAGATGTTTAAAGACTATTAATGGACATTACAGGCACTATATATAGATACCTAAAAATACTCAGACATTTTTCTGCTGTACTTTCCTAAATAAGCCTTTAGAGAGAGGTGTTGTAGACTGTTAAGGTCTAAGCTGTATATCGGTATATTCTATGTTGTATGAATTCCATGAAAGACTGCTCAAAAATTGTTTTAATTTTTCAAAAGCAATGTGCGCTTGTGTTTTTTAAATTTCAAGCAGACATATGTACCTACATTCTATACTGTTAATTAATGTCCTTCTGTTTTATCATATTATTTTATTCATACATTATTCATACACATACAAATGACAACAACCAGCACACAAACAATCAGGAGGACAGCAGGATAAGAATGAGGACCAGTTGCAGGGCAGAATGGGCAGGACATCCCACAGAGCTATGAGCAACACAAGATTTGGGAAGTCAAGAGGAATTAAGGGCAGCAAGCCAGGCAAGAGGCAGCGGCATGGCTGAAGAGATAGCAAAACAAAAATTAAAGGATACAGGGGCCTTAAAACAGGGCTGATCACACCAGAAATACAACCTCTGCCTGCTGTACAATGTTCACACTTCATGCAAAACAATCAAAATGATTCAATTGTTTTTATTGATTATTGTAATTTGCATCAAACAGTTATATTGCATCAAATAGTTATGTTATATTGAACAAATAGATGCTTACCAATCAACCAGTCTTTATATAGTTAGTCTCTTTGTCCTTGAGATTCCTAGAGAATCTTAAAGTTTGGGAAAGAACACTGAATGACTCATAATACAATTATAAATGACAATCTCTGAAATAAAAAAAATATAAATGCCAAAGTGATAAGGTTTATTATAAAACAGTCACATTTAGGTTTTTAATCAGCTGAATCTGCAATTGTGTGCGTGCACAGACAGGCTAAACTTTAACTTAATAAACATTAAACGTTTATTTTCATATCAGTCACATACAAACAATTAAAAAAACAAATGATTTAAATCTTGCAAGTTGTTCCTACATGTGCTTTCGTGTTGTTAACAACGCAACCGGTTGGCAGTGGCAGTAATCCATAGTTTTTACATTTTGTTTACGTGTTTTTAATACCTTTTGTAGAGACAGAGACACACAAACACACATATATACACTATATTGCCAAAAGTATTCGCTCACCCATCCAAATAATTGAATTCAGGTGTTCCAATCACTTCCATGGCCACAGGTGTATAAAGTGAAGCACCTAGGCATGCAGACTGCTTCTACAAACATTTGTGAAAGAATGGGCTGCTCTCAGGAGCTCAGTGAATTCCAGCGTGGTACTGTGATAGGATGCCACCTTTGCAACAAGTCCAGTCGTGAAATTTCCTCGCTACTAAATATTCCACAGTCAACTGTCAGTGGTATTATAACAAAGTGGAAGCGATTGCCAACTTTCGGCAGAGTCAATCGCTACAGCTCCAAAGTTCATGTGGCCTTCAGATTAGCTAAAGAACAGTGCGTAGAGAGCTTCATGGAATGGGTTTCCATGGCCGAGCAGCTGCATCCAAGCCATACATCACCAAGTGCAATGCAAAGTGTCGGATGCAGTGGTGTAAAGCACGCCGCCACTGGACTCTAGAACAGTGAAGACGCTTTTTCTGGAGTGACGAATCAAGCTTTTCCATCTGGCAATCTGATGGACGAGTCTGGGTTTGGCGGTTGCCAGGAGAACGGTACTTGTCTGACTGCATTGTGCTAACTGTGAAGTTTGGTGGAAGGGGATTATGGTGTGGGGTTGTTTTTCAGGAGCTGGGCTTGGCCCCTTAGTTCCAGTAAAAGGAACTCTGAATGCTTCAGCATACCAAGAGATTTTGGACAATTCCATGCTCCCAACTTTGTGGGAACAGTTTGAGGATGGCCGCTTCCTGTTCCAACATGACTGCGCACCAGTGCACAAATCAGGGTCCATAAAGACATGGATGAGCAAGTTTGGTGTGGAAGAACTTGACTGGCCTGCACTGACTTGACTGACCTCAACCCGATAGAACACCTTGGGAAGAATTTGAGCGAAGACTGCGAGCCAGGCCTTCTCGTCCAACATCAGTGTCTGACCTCACAAATGCACTTCTGGAAGAATGATCAAAAATTCCCATAAACACACTCCTAAACCGTGTGGAAAGCCTTCCCAGAAGATTTGAAGCTGTTATAGCTGCAAAGGGTGGGTCGACGTCATATTAAACCCTATGGATTCACAATTGGATGTCACTTAAGTTTATATGCGTCTAAAGGCAGATGAGCGAATACTTTTGGAAATATAGTGTATATATGTATTGCCAATATAGGATATAGAGTCAGAGAACAGTTATGGGAGAACAGTTATCCCTCCCGGCGCCGTCTGACAACTAACACCCCTCAACCCCCCACCCCCGACAACTAACTCCTTCCCGGCGCCCCCCGACCACCTCGCACCCCCAGTTCAAGTAGTGCACACTCATCCTTCGTTTTTTGAATGGGCCGCTCTCAGGAGCTACAACATAAATAACAGAAGACAATTCCCAACATTGTCTATGTTGATGTCGGTTACTTAAAGTGGATGAAATGTTAACAAAATTTCTACACGTGCTGGCAACCTGTTTGAAATATTGTTGTTTTTCTTCTAACCTTAAACACCATAAAGAACGCAAAGGCCCATAACATAACATCAAATGAGAGTAATGGATTAAATAGTGACATTTTGGAGTGAGAACATCACCAAACTGTACATGACAAAAACTCAGAAACTAAGAGATCAAGAGTGGGAAGCCATTCTTTTTTTTTTACAACTGGTGCCATTACAATGCAGAAATTTTACGACAAAGTAGACATGCCAGTAGTTACAGCCCTCAGGAATTCTGTGTGCTACCAAGAAGGGCAGCAGGCGAAATAAACACTACTATACTGCAGTTTTTTTTAGAAGTTTTTCCGAAAGAGGAGCTGACTTATTTTTCTTATCATTCTATCCAATAGTACGTTTTCTCAGCTCTTCGTTGAACTCTTGTATGGTTATGACTTTCTCACTGTGAGCTTTACTTAAAACAAGACGCAACACTAAAGGAACTACGCCTTCCAGAAAATCATGCATCACATCTGGAGGTAGTGACGTTGTAACATTAAAGTTTCATTTTAACCTGTTAAATTCTGTATTACTTACAAAGTATTATTGCTTACCTATAAAGCCTTAAATGGGTTAGCCCCTATGTACTTTACTGACCTTCTCTTGCGCTACAAGCAAATACGTGCTTTACGCTCACAAAACTCTGGATTTCTGGTTGTACCTAGAACCGCAAAGTCCACTAAAGGCAGCAGAGAATTTTTGCACTTCGGTCCTAAACTCTGAAAGTCTCCCTGATGTTGTTCAGAGCTTAGATACGCGCTCACAATTCAAATATAGATTTGAGACATCTCTTTAGGCAAGCATTTTTATAATGCATCTCATCACTTGTTTTTCTATTTTACCTCAGAAAACAAATTATGCTTATCGTTATGAACAGCAGCTATGCGAAGTATTCTCAGTTTGGGGTTTTTACCCCGTTTTTATCCCTGGGTAGCTTCAGATTACGCCTGCTCCAGAACGGATCCAGTATCTGACAATCAGACCCAAGCTCCAGTTCATTCTGAAAATTGTCTCTGCTCCGGCACAGTCAGGTGCTCATCCATCACGCCATGGAACAATGTCTACAGCCATAACCTAGGCCACCCAAAGGCACTGGGAAAAATGTGATGGACTTTTAAAATTTGGCAGTCTAATGCTTATCTGCTTGGTTGCTTGTTTATTTTTATGTGTAAAATTCCCCCTCAATTAGACTTTTCACATCAGCATACATTCCGTCTTGTACCAGCAGTTTGCTGTTAGAGCTGCAATCAGTAACTTTATGCCATTACTGCCATCTCTGTTGAAACCTTCCTCAGTTTTCCGTCATTAACATTATGGCCTCATTTTTGTTGCCCATAATTTTGTTCCAAAGCAGTGATTTTGAAATGAAATTCTACGCTTGCTGATACTTTTCCTTGCATAGCCTTGCAGAATTTTGACTGCTCTAAATTTTCTGACAGTTGCTCATTTGATTTGGGGCAAAAAGTTCAGAAAACAGCTGATGTTTTAACTGACAGACAGGATGAGATTATCTTAATAGACATGAGCACATCAATCAACTCTGAACTGAATGATTTAAGTGCTTCTGATGATACAAAAGTCTTGCATGATTTAGGCATAGCTGATTTGGATGTGGAGTCTTGTGACGTGTTTGTGGACTGCAAAGCAAAATTGGTGCAGCTTATCTCTCAGTACCATTTTATCTCTACCAGACACAAGTCGGTCTGCGGAAAGGCAACAAGCTTTGTTCATGAGCTAAAAGAACATGAGATTATACAAAAATCTAGAAACAAGTTTGCATCACCTCGTTCTAGTTTGGAAAAAGTCAGAAGATTTGAGAATATGCTGACTTTCATTGGATTAATACTCGCACAATCAAAGATGCGCATCCTCTTTCCCATCAAGCAGACATTCTTGCTGCGTTGGTTGGAAATTCCTATTTTTCAACCACAGACCTTACATCTGGCTACTAAAATGTATGAGTTCATAAAGATTTAGATCACCTTTTGGATTACATGAATCGGTTACCGGCAGGGCCTGTGTAAAACAGTCCGGACACTTTCATGCAAATGATGTTGGCAATATTTGGGGATCAGAATTACCCAATAACAATGCAAGTGTAACAGGTCAAATACGTACTTCCACTTGCTATATTTATGTATAGCCCCTTTAATCACACTCTACCTGCACTCTCTGCCCAGATCTGGTTCAGGGTCATATGGATTTGCATCAGTTTTAAACACCACAATGCAGAAACAACCCTGTTACACAAGTATGTCGGAATCCATGTTTGGATCAAATAAAAACACTTTGGTGCATAATCGAATTACAAATAAAATAATCGTAACATTATTCTGACACGTGACTGATACAATCTTTGTCATGCAATTAATGTTTAGTTTGGACATTAATTTTTAAAATTATTTTAAATATCTGAGGTAAATTTAACATTGTTGCTTTCATTTTGGCTTTTGAAGTTTTGACCAAGCCACATTCTCTTGGCCGTTTTTTTAAAGCAGAAATGTTCTGATTGGCCAATCATTGTTATAGTTATTAGTAGTATTGTTAGTATAGTATAGTTAGTAGTATAGTATTGTTATAGTAAATTATCATACATTGAGAATTTTAAAATTATATTTGCATGATAAGCTACATAATACACAACACTGGTGATCTAAAGGGGATGGTTGTTATACAGATCGGATGCTTTGTGTCATTTTTCTCAACAAGGGGGATGCCATCCCCCTGCATCCCGTCGCAATTCGAGCACCAGAGATAGAATAATAAACGTTTAAAACCTTGTTCTTGATCAAAATGACACTTGCAAAAGTGTTATTGCAAACAAATAATATTAATAGTGTTTCCTCTTAGACCAAGTTTACCATTTTGAATAGGTATGATAGATATGATACCCAGCAATCATAATAGAAAATGATCAAATCCTTTATTTAAAATCATTCTTAAACTAAAAAGCTAACACATTTATCAATGAGATTTAACTGTAAAAACAATTGTACTGCTACAATCAGTACCACAAAGATTACACGCATCACATCCTCTTATACTGTCAGCGATAGTACTGATAACATCAAGACAATACATGTAGATAATTAAGAACACGGCATCCTGCAAAGTTAAAAAATATGTATGTACAACACAGCTGAACTAAAAATCTGTGTCCTTTGTTGTCATTAGGTTCCCAGTCCTGATGCTTAGCTGGCAACACCAGAGCCTTTATCCGTGATGACGAAATAATTCCTCCCTCTCTGAGTGATGGCAGACAATAGTGGAGTGACTGGACCTTCGGCCATACCTGCCAAATAAGGAATTATTAATAAAAACTGAAATTCTTCACAGTCAATTAGGAAGAAAGCTATTCTGCCACTAGGGTCTGGAGAAGCAAGGGCAAATAAAAGTGAAATGGTCATGGCCCTTCCTGCGCCACCAGCTGGAAGGGCCATTTTACCAAGTGCAAACAGTGCATTGTTTTCAATTAAGCTTCTTGCATGAATGGGCGCCACGGTGCTTGGGCCCATCATCGCTGCTTGCAATGTTTTTGGGGCATATGAAAAAGTGGGTGAAAAAATTCCAGACTTAACATTTGGCTGAATTGTGACGTTTTTGAATTGCTGATCGTGCCAAGTCATGCTGGCACCGTGCTAACATCGTGCTAAGTAATGCTAACATCATGCTTAAAGATGTTAGCATCATGTTAATTGATACTAAAACATGCTAAAATCATGTTAGATTATGTTAAAATGTTAAACTAAAACATGTGAAACTAGCCACTATCATGTTAGACAATGTCAGAGCTAAAGTATTTCCAACAACTAAACACTTTTTAGGCCAAGCTTTTTCAAGTCAAAGTTTAGTCTCAGACTAGTAAGTCTGAGGACATCTAGTTAATTAAATTAACTGGTATCTTGTTCATGGTTCAATACATTCTCTGTGTTGCAACAATGCCCCCCAAACAAATTTAATGTTCTTTTGTGAACAAGCAAGGTCATGACCTAATTTTATTTTGTCAATTAAATTAGTCAATTTAAACATGCTTTAACAATTTTCTGCTATAACTTAACGGTTTAACTTAATGCATTCGATTTCAAAGTCTACTGTATGATATTTAGTCAAATGAATTAGACTACAACCAAAACAATTACTAAAATGACAAAGTTAGTTTTAGCCATTGTCATTTTACTTAAATACAATCAAAAATTTCCTGTTAAAATTAACTCTGAATGTCCCATGTTGTGGTATGTTAATCTACCTTGTTGTATAGCTTGATAAAATCAGCAGTTTACACATTGTCTGCCTTGTTATCATTTGTGAAGAAAACTGATTGTTTGAAGTTGATCAACAGACATACAAATTTCATATTTTATATACAAGTCTAATAAGGGTGTTTTTAAATGAATTCATTAATCACAATTCAGACGGCATTATTTACCGCCACCTCTTGGCATAAATATGTCATTCCAAAAAATAGTCACTAAACAAATTTTTTGGATAATTATATGATTGTGGGACATATGTAAATAATGGTGAAATTATTAAATAAAAATAAAATGATCTCTCTTTTTTTTAAATGACAAACACCTTGATGTTGAGATTCCGCAGACCTATGCACTTAATTGTATAGAATATGGGTATAGTATAACAGAAAGAAATTGGAATACCTGAGTGACAATTCTCATTAAACATGCACTATGTGAATTTGTTCAAGTAATTTCTTAAAGACATTAGTATTTATGTTCATATTCTGCCTGTCCTCTGTATACAATTCAAAGTCAGCTAATTTTTCTTTGAAGACATAAGTGTATGACACTCACCTGAAGCAACACAGTGGCGTAGGGACTGCAGCAGACTGCTGCTAGAGAACTTTACCACCCCTCTGAAGAACTCCTCATTGTCGCTGAAGGTGTTGTTGCCATTTCCTCTGTATCTTGTCTCAAGCTGGGAACAAAGACAGATGTATAACGTATGTATTAAAGCCCATTTGTAAATGTCAGACAACATGTTTAGCTGTACATGTAGTTTAAACATGTCACGACAACCAGGTGTTTCTCAGGCAGTGGGCTGGGGTCCACTAGGGGTCCTCAAAAACTCCTAGGGGGCCCCAAGATGACTTAATCATTTTAAACAACAAAAACTAGCATTGAATAAGCTAGTTTAAGTAAGCTAGTTTTTTAACTGTGTTTTAAAAAACTGGACTCCTGTAACACACTGTGCCAACTGCAGATGCTGGCAAGCAACCACAGCTTGAGGGGAGGGAGTGTTGGGGGGTGCTAAAAGTAAAAAACTGGACTCCTGTAACACTGTGCTACTGACAAGCCAACTGCAGAGGCTGGCAAGCATTCACAGCACCCGCAATGTTTAGCCCTAATGGTATGCATACTTTTATTCCATGATACATTAACAGTTAATATTTAATTACTGTTGATGATAACAGTTGATGTGATGTCAGTGAAGTTCAGCGACATACTCTATACACAGCTGTCTCCAGCTTTGGTACAGGATTGTCTCCAAATGCTTCATGGGCCAACTGATGTCTTATCTCTTCATGGTTAGCATGTTCCTTTTCAATACAGGGATCTGTAAAAAAAACAAACACAAAACATGGACTAACAAGAAACTGACTACCACAAGTGTGGGATAATTACATATACATGTACAGTTTAATTAAGGTAAAGCATGTTGCAAAAGCATAATGCCTACAAAATGTATTCACCCTCTTCTTTCCCATTTAGAGTACTACAGCACTATACAGTACTATAATGTGATACTCTAAGGTGTAAACAAGTTCTAAAAACAACAGTTTAATAAACTTGATGAAAACAGTAATCAGGTACATACGGGACAGCAGTGCATTTCTTTCCTGGAAGATCCTTAAATGATTGTTTGGAAAAACCTATCAAATAAAAAAAATACAAACAGTATTGGTTATCAAATTATTTTAGTTTTGGAAATAGCAGATGTTTTTGGTACTGCATAAATACAAAAAATAAATATATTACCTTAAAAATATTCTACAAAATAGACTACCTGCTGATATTGTCTCAGTAGTAAGGTCCTCATTGCAGGTAGACTCCTGGTGCTCAAGTGTGCATCCTTGATGGACCTGTATTTGGTGGCCACCATCAGCGCCTACCAGTGAGCACATTATCAGAAGTATTCATTTTTAAACCGATTTTTCATTGTGGGGGAAAAATTCCTTTGCTCAAAATCAATTCTGTACCTGTATGTGCTTGGTGGTTATAATACTTTAAATAACTGATCTTGATAAATAGTGATAATGATTAAAATAAATGATCTTGGACACACAACATTTAATATAAAATGAAGTAGGAAACAAGCCAAAAAAATTGATTACCAGTGCAAAGACAAAGTCACCTGATATAGAAGTATCTTATGTTTGGTCATGAGGTTGCAGATAAACACGTAAGAAGTGTGCAGATGGTGCACAACATATGTTGGCTTGAGGTGGTTGGGTTTGCTACAGTTGGCTCCCCAAGCAATCCTAATCCATAAAGCCTCATCCTCATGTTTCTTTATCTTAATGGAAACCTTGAAAAGCAAATGTTTTAGTTTAACAGGCCACTGGCTTTCTGAAGAAAGACTGCAGAGTTAAATGTAACAAACGAATATCTTTAATGCTCTGTTGCTTTGTTTAGTGTTGCTGTTATTACATGTCTGATGACCCTGTGCAGGTGTCCTTTAAACTGCTCTTTAAACTGTGTCAGCTCTACGCTAAGTGCATCATCTGTGGACAAAATAAGATCTACATTAACACAACAAAATACATTTAACATACCAGTATGTTAAACACATTATTTGGAATCACTCCAACAAAGAAACTTCATACATAAAACCTCTTACCCTCTGGCTCAACAAGCTGGCATGAATACCAGGTTTCTTGATCAGGGTTTTTTATACGATCTAATGTATTATAAACAGAAAGAATATATAAATACATACATACATACGCATGCATTCCATCTGCAATAATTTAATCTGTTTTGAAAGGTTTAAAAAACAGAGTGCAAATAGCTGCTGCCTTTAAGGGACATGTGTTTGCAAAAGTCACAATTACTCACTGATCATTTCCAAATTAGTTATGTGCTTCAGGCTCAATCTTCTCTCCTACAATATGGAACAAAAATAATTCTCGTGGCACAGAAATTCAAAAACATTCATTCGGTTTTCTGCCTAAATAAAGGCTTAATTTCAACTGGACAAAAATATATTGCTAAAGCGTAGTAAATCATAATAGCAAACGTACAAATAGTACAAAAAGTAGTTGGCGATTTGCAAATAAAGGCCAATCCGGTAGCAGTATCCCCAGAGTATGAAACTATCAGAAGCAGGGGAGTCAATTACTGGTACAAAGGCCGTAATAAAGAAACTTAATCTTTAAATGACAGAAAAGGCTATTAAGACAATGTGTATTAAATGATGATTTAGTGCAAGCATTTCACCTCACATAAAGTGATGAGATTTTCCACTACGGTCCATTTAGGTCTGGTGTAATCTATCGCGCGCAGCATATCTGATGATAAACAATTCCAGCTTTTCAATAGACTCTCTATACTTCTACTCGGTATTCTCCGGAATATCCGATGTAGGACATATCTGGTTTGCTCGTCCATTATTTTGAGAAATTGTTTTTTCTTTATATGTGAATGCAAACGGATTGTGATACCGTTCGTGTTTTACAGGTTTAACCGCTAAAATCAAACTGCGAGATGAACCGGAACTTCCGGCTACGCAGCAAGCCGCAAAACACATAAAAGTCTCTTGCTGCGTCCGAAATCGCATACTGCTTAAGTAGGTACTACATTTAAATATGAACGTACTACACGACCGTTAAAAAGTACATACTATATAGTATGAATGTGGGTAGTATGAATGGAATTCGGACGTACTACATCCGCCATATTGATGTTGTCACGTGTCATGCGTCGTCACAACAGCGCGAAA
>JAZGTI010008126.1:0-20585 GCA_036877585.1 Botia kubotai | reverse complement strand
TACTACTGTATATTTAGACTGTGTACTACTGTATATTTATGATATGGTGAAATCCATTTACTAAGCGCTATGATGTCTGATTTAATGAAGCAACGTGTAAATACTATTATAATATATATATAATACTATATAAGGATATTAATATTGTAAAAGCAATGGTAATGTCATCTGAATTTGGGTGATGTAATTTGGTTAAAATATGCTCTGGTGGAGCAGACAAGGGGCGCTTGTGATCTTCTAACCTTGTGTGAGAACAGTGTCACCGGCCCTGTTTTTGTTTTTCTAAAATATAATGTTAAAGGGGTAGTTACCCATTTACTCACCCTCATGTCATTCCAAACCTGTATGACCTTTTTTTTTTGTTCTGTGGAAGACAAAAGAAGATATTTTGAGAAATGTCTCAGGGGTTTGTGGCAATGGAAGTCAACGGGTGCCGCTGTTGTTTGGTCATACAAACATACTACAAAATATCTTCTTTTGTGTTTGTCAGTTTTGGAATGACATGAGGACGAGTATAGAAGAATATTTAGCTGAACTGTCTCTTTAAGTACCGCGCCATTTAATCACCGTAACTAATGTTAAATATTGTTAAATATTGAATATTTCACAGAAGTCCATTTTACGACCCAGTTCTACACACTGGAGTATTTATTTTACAAAAATATGAAAACGTCAGGCAGATACAGATACAAAAATGCACAAGCAGCTTTTCTCAATGGCAAATTGAAATTATGTTTACGTGGGCCAGTTTAATAGAATTCACACAGGAACCAGAGCCTAAGACAAACATTAGCAGCAAAACCAGTCCACAGAAAACAAAGATCATATATCGTTCACCCTTCTTTAAACAAACAAACATAACTAATATGGTCATAAGGGCACAGAGACCAACAATCTCATTTCAATTTGGTTCTCGCAAATTCTTTGCACTTTAATGAGACGCGCAAGTTTAGAAATCGCTAAGTGAATTTAGCGACTCAAAACAACTTTAAAACGATGTTGTTTAAACATTGCTTAAGAGAAATGATTCTAAACTGAGTTTCAGTATTCCTACATATTCTATGTAATACATGATGTCCCATCATTACTGGACTATTCATGACACGATAGCCAAGACTAAACTTTACATAGATTTGTCACATGCGCGTGATAGTAACTTATACCGTGTGACCTAAAATGTGCTTTACTTGCAAAGATGTAAAAGCTAAAAGCAGAAAAAACGCACAATTAGCTCTATTTTTATAGAAAATCACACAAACATACAATTTAGCTTCACAAATCACACAAGCTTACAATTGAAGAGTTGATGGAGATGAAAGTTACAACTCAAAACTTGATGCATTTCTCCATCCTCATGATGAAAGAAGTTCACGAATTGCTAAAAGCTGATAAAACAATAACTGCTAAGATGTAAAAGTTTTTACACTTTATCGCTGGAAAGAAAAACAGAAAAGAAAGCCCTGACCAAAACATTTCAACGTCCAATAAATGCGAACAGTTAAAAAAAGGCTGAAAATAATTACTTTTGAATCTATTAAACAAATATCATAACATTACGAGAAATAAGATTTTATGATTACAAAATGTAGATACGTCATAAAAACACCTCAAAATCATTCCACTTAGTTTTTCACTATGTAGACTGAACCAGATATATGTGACATGTGATGCAGTCTAAAGTGATACAACACGATTATTAATGAATGACATGTTATAATATTCAAGCTGCTGACAGAAACAACATTGAGTCTTACATAATGAGATCATTCAATTTCATACAGTGTCATTGCAGCAGCTAAACAGAATGAACTTGTTGTGCACGTTGATTAGTGAATTTATTTTATTGTGGATGTTTAACAATAGTTCGTTACTGCGAACTATTTGATAGAACTTTACAGCTTTATGATTTTAATAATATCATGATTTTATGATATGAGTCGAAGTATTTTCTGTCTGGGATACATTATAAATTATGCGATACTGGTAAAACAGCACAAATTCAACCATAAACCAAAGAAAATACTTAAAACGTAAAATGCAATTAAAAAAGAACCTAAAATATTAAAATATTTCAAATGTTTTACAAGACATTTACTGTTACTGTTCTCCTGGGAACAATTTAGCCCAACTGATTACAATTGTTCAGGTCTGCAGTGAAACAAGTGGCTCTAGCACCGTTAGTCCATCACTGTCCAATCAGACACAGTTTTAATTACAAATGACAGAATGCTTTCTGAAGCATTGCTATCCAAATGTCAATGACAAAATGTCAATAAATAATAACATTGAACGGAGGAAAACTTAAGAAATTGTAGGAGGGAGCAAACCATGTACCAATGTCCAGCAATTTCATTCAGTCCTGAAAGTAATTTGCTTAAAATACGATTACATAAATCAAATAGATTATATAAAAACTAGCTAAAATCATTTAAAACAACAAAAATGATCAATCAATCAATCTGAAAAGCATATTTTGTGGGGAAAAGCACTGAGATGGCTAAATATCAAAGGTGCTGTTTTTTTTCAGCATGATAGGCGTCATCACGCTAATTCCATCGCTAACAAAAAAACAATCATACATTCGAAAGCCTAACATTGAACACATTTATAATCTTAAAACACTATGAATTATTCACCAGGCTAACCGAGCTCTAAAAACAAATTAGTTCTATACAAAACCCACAAGGCATACGGTTACATTGGTTTACACTGATCTAATGCCCTCTGAAAACACCAAATCCAATCCCAGACACACTGGAGGAGCCATGTCAACAATGTCAGTTCCATGAAGATCTGTGACATTGACTGTGTAATACACCAACAACAAGCTACTGTCAATTCTCTGCATCAGACTGAACACAGACGCACATTTAAATGGGACTACGAGTAACTGATCGGAGATCAGAGAATATTTGTGACAGAGAAAATGTTGACAGTACAAAGGTTGCTTCACAACAGTGATGTAACGCATACAATATAATATTAATAACAATAATATTATATAAATAAGAAAATGTGATGAAATAACCACCTGTATGTTTCATTATCTGTTCCACAATGTTTTCCAGAATGCTGAACATGAATTAAAGGAAATGTGAGGGAATGATGACATAAATAACCCATTGTGCAACAGTTTTATATGGACAATGGACAGCTGAGAACATAATGGAATATGTTTCGCTGTTACATATTAATAGTTAAGCTAAAACCTGAACCCTTGAATCTAAAACTAGAGTCATAAACGGACCTGAGTATGAAATATGACAGAATGAATATACTGATCCTGAGAGAATGAATCAAGCATCAGTACTGTGTGAGCGTGTCATTGTAGTATTCAAATACAGTGCCTGCTTACATCACTAAATCCATTCCAACCGGAATCACCTGGATCAGAATTCCAGGCTAAATTCTAAATTCCGAAGCAGCGTTCTTCCCTCCCCCCACCTGTTTATCAAAGTTAGGCTTAACCCTTACTAAATATGAAAGCACAGAACAGGCAACAGTGAGCCATCCAGCAAGAACTTATGCCACATATTCTGTGATTATTTATTCACAATTTAGCAAAATGGAGCATGGAAGGATGTCATGTAATACATGTAAAATAACCTAGACTCAATTAATAAGATAATACGCACTCTCCAATACTGTCCGACCAATCCCAAAATCCCACCTCAAACATTTCTTACCGATTCTATGACTACTTTAACTCGACTCTTCTGAACTATACTCTACTCTTTCATACATGTATTTCTGTTACCTCAGCTAACATCTGTTCTAGTCCAACCCTGTTGTCTACATGAAACCCCGGCGCGGGTCAACCCTCGACTACTAAAGGTCTCGCACGAATTCCCTGACAACGGGCTGCAGACAGTTTGGTATAAGTCGGCGATATTTAGCAATCTACGACAACCTACACCTTCAAGTTCACTAAAATTAAGACAACATGCCAAAAAAGGATGTCAACAATCAACACTGACATATTAAAATAAAAGAACAGAATGTAGCAATAATAAAAAATAATAAAATACATGTGGAATTATGGTATAATGTCAAGGAAACGTGTTGCTCAATAGTGCTTGAAATCGATGCGTTTCGTAGCTCCGCCCTGGCCGATTCGATTGGCCAAAACACCAGGATGCTCGGGAGACTCATGAGACAGTGAAATGCCATTTTCAAGTGAACACTAAATGATTCTGTGTGTCATCGTTTATGCAGTCATTATAAAGCGGCTTTCGTCCAATCAGACTCGAGAGGAGGCGTGGCCACACCCCCCTGCTTCAACTGCAGAGTAACAAAAAACAGAAAAACTGAATCCCTCTGGCCTGACACCAAAGGCACTTTCATAAGCGTGAGAATAAAACAAAAAAAGATATCTAAACGTGTAAATTAAGAGGTTCCGTTCAACAGGCCCCTATTTGCAGTAGATATTATTTGCGAGTATCCAAGTGAGACAGAAACAAGTCCACGTGGGACGATGCTGTTTCCTGGCAGTGATACGCAGCTAAGACTCGGTTAAAACCGGTACGTGTAAATTGCATTGGTACAAACAGACGGACGATCCCAGGCAGTGATGATGCTTTAGAACAGAGAAGCATATTTTCCTCTGAGCAGACCGTTTTCCTTTAAGGTGGAAGAAGAGAGCAGCTTCTTACATTGTTAAAGTTTATCCAGGCAGCGTGTGTATTTGTTGTTGGCTTGTATAAGCTGGCAGTAGTGAGAGCGTTAAAAATGACCAATAGCGATTTTTTTCATTGAATTCTGAAAGCAGCATGTGATATTATGCTAGGGAAGACTAGTTCAAATGTGGCTGGTGTGTCTCGGGCACAGAGTCTAGATTGGGAAACCATGTCTTTCAAGCAGCTCTCTCCTCCAGGGAGGGCTTTTTGCTGGGGAGGGGTTGGGCGTACAGACTCTTGCTGGTGCTGTCCAGACTCTGGAAGTATGGGTGCGACAGTGCATCATAAGCTGATATTCTTCTGGAGGGGTTAAATGACAGGAAACGCTGCGTAGGGAGAAAACAAAAAGGGAAACACAGAGTAAACCATAAGCGTAGCAAGTTGGCACTATATAACAATCATATTATCGAGACATTAAAGATGCAGATCTATTACTCACAAGTAAAAGCGATTTGCCCGGCTCATCAATGTCAGGCACCAGATCCTCTATTGGCTGGGGGGGACGAGGGGAAAAGGCACTTTGAGGCAGGCCGACCTCCTCAGGCCAGTCTTCTGGAGAAGGGACGCCCACCACACTGGAACATCATCATCAAAACAGTCATCAAAAACACAAAAAATGAGATCTTAAAAAAATCATAAAACTCTACAAACTGTTTATTTTATTTTGACACGCACAACACAGATGACATCCTACAGAGTGGATATACAATCAAATATTACTTACTCGAAAATCTTGCCTAACTGGTCAACATCAGAATTGCCACAGAACAGAGGGCTGCAAGAAAAACATACAACATTTCATTAATCATGCAACTCATTGGATAGTTCATATTAAGGCTGAATGGCACCTTATGTCTATCCATAATAAATACATCTGAAATGGCATAAATGCACAGATTAGAAAACCACGTGCAGAACAGGATGCTGATTGGTGCAGGAAAAGCCCTACAACAAACGCTTTGTTTTTAGATGCAGTCTCCAGCTGTGGCTTCCAGAAGGGAAGTAGGAAAAGAGAAAGAAATTAAGCTAAATGAATCCCTTATAGGCTGCATTGTACAAACAAGGTCCTAAAGCCACATAACAGACATTGCTTCACTGTATGTGTTATTTCCTGGCCGGCCTCTGGCTGAGCGGGTCTGAAAAGTACAGGAGGAGATCTGAGGGCCTTTTCAGTCCACCCGCCTGCACCGCTGCTGGTGCCTGTGGGCCAGTCAGGACACCCGTGGGCGGGCATGCTTCCCTTGGCATGCACGCAAATTCCTGGAGCCACAAGCACAGGGCCCAGTCTCCAAAACACACCACCCGGAGTACAAGAGAACAAGCTATTTATCCCCACCTTCTGCTTTAGCTGTCTATGTACGTCCATACGAAACATAATGATTACACACAGTCGTAGCCTTACAATGCAGCCTAGCAATGTAGTTAGGATTAAGGCAGTTAACTGGTCTACTGTGAGCTTAAATAATAAAAATAAGTATTTTGATAGTTCAGTTCTCAAACAAGCTGCAGAACTACCATCATAAGTGATGTCCACCTGCAATCTCCGTTGCCACCACCAGAGGTCGCCCTTCAGCAGAACAAGTCAACTTAGCCCACAGCCTAGACTCATCATAAACCACCGTCATCACACAAAGAGCCAGCGCTGAGCACGTGCAAGGCCTGCGCATTTCCTTAGGCCTCTATTATTTCCAAAGCCCTCAGAAGACTTCATTTCGAGATTAGTCTCTGCATTCCTTTCAAACACCACGTGACTCTCTGATTTGCAGCTACAAACAGCCGTATATACAGACGTGTCTTTGTATACAGAACATTCTTTGCAGGTGAGAAGGCGGCTTTGGATCATCACTCCCCTTTTCCTTTGAAGCAGCTTGTTAAATTGTCATTATCGTGCCTTTCACATACGGCGCTTTGGAGAAAATCTGTTGGTCTGAAATGTGAAACCCTTGAAGGCAAAGTCGGTCCCGAGCGGTCGGATCAGACAAAAGCCGTTTTATTTTCTAACAGCGGACTAAAAACCTCTCACCTTAAGCAGTGTCATGCCAAAACAAGTATGGCAGAAAATCTCAGTCTTCACATTGGCTCTTCCTCTGGGCTACTTGTTCGTCTGAATCAATTAGGGGCTTTTTTTGCACAAGGCAGACATTATGCCGGGCCAGAGGCTTCCTGTGTGAGCGGGCACACACGGCGCTCAGACCAGGCCGGTACACGCGGTCGAGTCATGCTCCAAGTGGCAGTGTCTCTATCCACATTCCACCCCAGCGACCTCTGGAATGCATCTGCGCGAGGGTGCGCGAGCGTGCGGAACTAAATCTGTGAAAACTGGTTCGTCTATGAAGTCGAGAGCCCAGTACCTCAGAATTTTATGTGAAACCAAACTTACGTTAATCAACAAGCTTGTAAAACGGTAAACGGAGACGATTCGGAAAGCGCAACGGCGGAAGCATTCCGTGTCATTCATAGATGCGTCGAATGATCGTTGCGGTTTCCGAGGAATACAGATAGAGACACGAAACGTTCCGAAATTTCCACAGAAATGTCATGTGCGTTGTTTAAAGCTGAACAAAACAAAGAAGTAAATTAAACGAAAACGCGAGTGGGCTGACAAACTACTCAAATATCAATGTTGTTTTTTCTATTCAGGCCCACATAACACAATCCATCCCCAAAACACACTGTCCCCTCACCACTTAAAGCCATACAATATACTGTTGGCTGAGGTGTTGTGTCTTCATAACTCTGGTGAATTTGAAAGCTCTTGAAATGCCCTTCTGCCCTTTAATCTGCAACAGGTGGTCTTTTAAAAGCCTTCTTGATCACCTGCAGAGGGAGAAAATAAGGTGTGCTGGTGGAAGTAGTGAAAGCCCCCCCCTCACGCCCCCCACCCACTCATGGAGTCCTGCCCGGGGCCCGACACCCTGACGGAATGAAAAATGACACCAAACCCTTGAATGTTAACAGACAGACACCTGTATGTGCATTGACAAGGTATGTACTGATAACACGTGTACATTTACAATTCAATTATTAATTCAGCTTCCTAAGATACAGCTCTAAGTCTCCCATCAGTTATATCTCGCTGAAGTGTTGGATTATTGTATTAGGCAATGAGTCAGCGAATGTTATCTACTAGTTATCTGCTAGTCTTGTAAAGCAAACACTATCAAAGGAAGCTGCCGGAATGGGCGGACAGGTGGGACCTTTAGAACGTAAAACACAGGATGTGTGTGTATCAGCACTTTCCATTATAAATCTCTCCTCCTTCGTCCGATTATGCGCTTGTGACTACACGTCAGGAGAGGAAAACATTAGCCGCGCGATGCTTAACAACAGTTACCCAAATATCAGCTTTGACTGACAGGAATAAAGACTGTTAACACAAATTACTGCGTGTATAATGCACGTATATACAGTAAATCACATTAAACATATGCACTCATTTGTTATTTTGGAAAAAAGATCTTTGCACTGAAATTCATGTTATGATGACTTTTCTCCACGAAAAGAGCAAATTTATTTACAAAACAGTTTATAGTTATCAATTAAATGAGCGCAAATGTAATTACAAAACAGCAATGCTATGATAAATAGCTATGACTGGTCAAAATAATACTGTCACCTTCAATATGACAAAAAAAATACGACTTTTGAAAAACTCCCGACCCAGTCACATTTTTCGGAACTAAAACCTAGAAGCTGCATTAAAACAGCCGTTAAGAGCTGAGATCCTGTATGCTGAACCATAAATGATATTTTAGGTTTGATACGCGCTGGTGATACAGCTGCAGAGAAACAGCCGTTAAACCTGCTGTCACTAGAGCGAGCAGCTTAATAAATGTGTTGAGGGAGCAGTTAAACCGCACACACATGAACGGATCACTCCATGTCTGCTGTTCCCTGTCGCAAACCACAGCGTCCATCACAGTTTTCATTCAGCTTTAATAACCTCTAATAACCTCTAGCAAAAACCTGCTCGTGGGAAGTCACATGGCCCCACAAAATTTACTTTATTATCTCTTAATTAAAAATACTGTTTTTACAAGGCAAAATTTTAAAACCAACACTGATTAAAATGGTATTTATAATTCAATAGTGAAATGTCACTGCTGTTGTGTACAACTATACAAATCCCATAAAAACCTGGTGCTCTGGTTTGTAGATTTATTTTAAAGTCAAACATACACACTTTTGTAATCACAAAAACAGCACCACTCCATTACTACAGTGACTCATACGTTTCATACTGTAATTATTATTGTAAAACACAATCCTAACATCCACACCTATTTTGGTAACCACAGTTCAAATGATATTTATGACTTCACTTCTAATGTCCAGATTGTGCCACTTCATTTGTGTTTCACCGTGAAAGAATTTGCCTTCCAAGCGGCTTCGTAAATACATTTCAATCGCTAGTTCCTTGTTGCCTGTTGACTAATCAGGTCATCTATGCTTAAATTGTCTTCCAGAGCGACGCCCCAGAATCCTCAATCTCAGACTCCATTTACCTTTAGCCAATCAGGGCTCATTAGTGATCGAGAGTGTATGTGACAGTGATGCAGTGTAAACCTACCGTCGTCTGAACATCTCTGCAAAAATGCAGCCGACGCTCCACAGATCAACAGGAGTAGCGTAGCTGGACTGAAGCAGCACCTCTGGAGCGCGATACCACAACGTTACAACCTGCACGTACACAAACACACACAGACACATTTAGACAAGTGCACAGAAAACATTACAAACCTGTCAACCAGATCCTGTAATTTACACTGTATTACACTGTTTCACTGTACGTGTAAACCAGCTGTGAATTGGATGTCTGTATACATACTGACAATTAGCCAGTGTATTTATTTAAATTGGAATTGGTATGAAATCACAGTTGGCGATTGTTTCGCTTTATTTCTACGAACAGATCTCATTGGCCAATCAAAATCAGGATGACTGCATCGGCCTTGTACAGGCTGCAGGAGTCGAAGAAGCCTCTGTATGCAGGAGACTGCTGTCAGCAGCTACAGTAGGGAGAGCCTCCAGACAAAACCCAGTGACCCTGCTCCAGGGTGGACCGTTTCCAGGTGCTTTCCCTCCTCAGCCCTCTCTCTCTCTCCTCCCAGCAGGCGCAGGGCCCAGAAACCCCCAAGCTTATCGACCAAATCACTCAGGCCTGTGTTTGTAAGCAAAGCCTGAAGCGTATATCAGTGACTCTAATCCTACAGTGCACGATTTTTAAGTTGTACGGCAGAGGAACGGAAGGACAAACAAATGGAGGGTCGTGGCTGACGTGGGAAACACAACGCATTAAATTTACAGAGTCTGAATGTTCTT
Source organism: Botia kubotai (assembly GCA_036877585.1). NCBI lineage: Eukaryota > Metazoa > Chordata > Actinopteri > Cypriniformes > Botiidae > Botia > Botia kubotai. The sequence continues at coordinate 10,587 of JAZGTI010008126.1, read as the reverse complement.
GTAGCTCAATTGCTAGAGCATTGTCAGCAGCGCAAAGGTTGTGGGTTCGATTCCCAGGGACCGAACACACACACAGATAAAATATATAGCTTGAATGCACTGTAAGTTGCTTTGGATAAAAGCGTCTGCCAAACACATAAATGTACAAGTATTAAGTCTAATCTTTAATTGAAATGTTCTTTAAATATATAACGTGTCTTGGTGTGACTGGAAGGTTACGGTCAAACCATTTCTGGGAAACCTGCCCACAACTGACACTATAGTGAATCAAACCCAGACAATGACTACATGCTCAGCCCCAAAACTATCAATTCTAACTGAACGCAAATCATATTTAATGTGGCGCAGAGCATTTAACTCATTGTGATTGAAACAGTACACGACTTACTGATGTTATGAGGCCCTGGTGTAAAATTACCTTAAGTAATGATTGAAAAATAGGGTTGCATTGATGTATAACCTCCATATTCTCATATATGTAAAACTCCATATATACATATAGTCTATTTTTAGTGAGGTGACCACATGTGCTGTGTGACACATTCTCATTTGAGTCTTCCTGGTTTAGTAGAAATGGGCAGGAAGTTAAATAAGTGAAATAAAAATTGTTTTCATGGTGACCACAGCAAAGGCACACGACATATTCTAATTCATATTGCTATAGGAGACTAATTAAGAACGTGACTTCGTATAAACCGACAGAATTGAAGAATTGTGAAACTTCTAGGACTGTAAAATTCCAGATTTGAGACACAGCGACAATATTTCTGTCATATATTTAAAAAATACTTTAATAACATGAGTAATATGTTTTTATTGTTTATATTGGCCCCTTATAATGCCATCGTCAATATTTCAGTCAAAGACTTCAAATAACCAGGTCCGATTGAGTTCCAGTAAAGAGTTATAATGGAAATGACATTTTCAGACTACAAACACTTTTACTTCAAGTCTGTTGGCCCAGCTGAGCAAGTTAACTGCAATGAAACGAACCCTGAGCTGTTGTCATATCTAAACCTACACAACCAAAGTAGGAAAAAAACTGTACGCTTGCATGACTTCTAGGAAGAACCACATAGCACTGCGAACTAATGTTCAAGCTAAGGTAGAGCCGCTTGTACGAGTGTTAATAAAAGGCTACACCGCAAACATATACACACGCATATATACACACACGCATGCATATAAACACACGCATACACACATGGATGCATACACGCATGCATATAAACACACGTGCGCACGCACACATGCGCACACACTAAAACTGAAAAAGTAAAAACTTTACATTAACAAAACTTTACACAGGAAAATGTCAGAGCGCACGTAACAGTTTTCCTCGACGTTTCAGTGACTGTGTTACAAAACTATGGCCTCTTTGAACATTCACCCACAGAGTTCCTCTGTTAAACGACACATGCCACAGTTTGCATCACTGCGCCAGTGGTAGTGCGTGATGCACAGCTCTCACGTCATGCGGTCTCACATCAAACACAGCACACAGGCTGCACCCTGCGACACAAAGAGCTCGCAGGTAGCTTTTGAAGTAAAATCTTGATGTTAAACAAGGAAGAGCCGTTAAACAAGAATAAAAGTCAGATTAACTCATTATTGTAAGTTGTTAGAAAGCCGACGAAGGCTGTAGAAATGCAACTACTTTAGTTGCCAGTATTGTCCATCACTGCACTGGTTTCTTTAGGTTTCTATACAGCCATTTGTGACTAGCAGTAAAAAAAGTTTCCATATTTTAATAATATTTACTTTGAGAAACACACTTGAAATTCACAAAAGAACTGCACAGGATGATCATAGTTAACAAATAATTCCAACAAAAACATATTTGGGGAAAATATGGGCTTTAATGGGTTACATGGGTTTAATGGGTTAACTGCTAACATTTACAAAAAGTATTTGTTATATTTAGATATGGTTCCTTTTAAAGCTCACGGTTTGTAACTTATAAAATGTTCTTTCAGTAAAACAGTCGGTGTGTATCAGTTAGCATGCTAACGTTCAAATTCTCTGTTATTCTCTTTCTTTGTATGTTTCTAACTAGACTGGCGGTCGTGAGGCAGCCTACAGAGGTTTTTCTGAAGCTGGCTGCTAATAAAAGGCTCAGAAAAAGTGCACTGGCTGACTCCAGATTAAAAGAGAGCATTCTGTGCATTCCTATCTGGTGAGACAGTGTGAGCTCACTCAGCACGAGGGAAACAGGAAAGTTTCTAGCAGCCCTGCTCAAAGCCACTGACCAAGCATATCCACATAGCTCAGCTCCTGCACCGGGCCACCCTGTGCTTCTCTCCACTCCAGCTGACGCACTCTAGCCCCTAATACCCAAACCTCTCCTTTAGATTTACCCCAATAGATTTAAAACAACAGACACACAATGTGATTCAGAATAAGCTTGGCTGATGGAGTTGGCTAGGAGCCTCTGTTTACATTGTCTCTCTCAAAGGAAGCGAAGGATGAAAGGCCCCTTCAACACAAGACGTTCATCCGCATTCTTTCAGCCGCCCCCGGACACTTTTAAAGAGGCAAGTCCGCTAACTTGGCAGAAGACAATGCTGCTTGCAAAAAACAAGCCTCCATGACGACCCTTTATTTGGTTGGTAATAGATCAGTAAGTGACATCATTAGCTAGCTCTTGAAAGCCATCTGTACACTATATGGAACGCATTAAAAACCTCATAAAATCAAAATGACTTTTTTAGTGGCTTAATGTCCCTGACCATTAGCTTTGTTAGCATCTATATGCTAGTGTGCTAGTGCAAAATTAACTTTCAGCTTATACACGTTGCAAATGTACAGTCCATCTCTTAGAGGAAAAGGGACCAAAAATGTTGATGAGTCATCCTGCACTTACACATTTTGTCCAATGAAAGGCTCTCTAGAATAGAATGCCCCTCCCCCTAAGATGACCTACCAGTGACCTTCTGCTACAAAGAACACTGTGGTTTTACAGGGTCTGCAAGAGTCATGTGCCACCATGTTTGCTAATGTGCGTGCCTGTTGCTTGCTTTTTATGGATAAAAAGAACCAACCGGTATAATGACCACATGCTATGCTTAGGTGTGGAAATTTATCTGTAATAAAATCTCTTATTTAAACATTCACGGTTGGGTAGAAAAAACAGGTTATTCTTGCACTGCCGTTTGCTGTGCTTGCACACTACAATCACACTGCACAAACCTCCCTCCTTACCTCCCACCATGTTTTGTCTTGGGACGAGCCATTTTTTGCCTCGCGGTCAAACAGCCTGTAAACACCATTATTGTGAAGCCCAAGAGTCATTCCGGGTTTTTCCCTTGCTCATTTAAAATGGCAACAATATCAAGATTTGAGAAAGAGATATATGAAGGCACAAGCAAGCAGCATGGATAAACTGTATACAGTAAAGAGGAAAAACCTCCACAACTGTTGCCAAAGTATGCAGAGCTAACAGGAATGCTGTATGGGGGCCTCTCTGAGCGAACAAAGAAAGCCCAGTCAGACTCTTTTCCCCAGCGCTACCACATCCGCACATCATTAGTTGGAAAATTCCTGATATATGCTGTCATTTCTTTTTGCTCTTTAATATCCAGATGCTATTGGATCCTGCAACACACCCCCCCGATCCGCTCCTCTTTCCCGATTGGCCTGCGGCCAACCGCCCGTCGACAAATAATACCGACAAGGCCCTGGAGCAAGGGTTCAATATTCTCTGTGGACAGCTAGCAAAAAAAAGGTCACACAGGAAATACCAAATAAGACACTTCCCGTGTATTACAGCACTGTGAGTCTGTTGGTGTTTAGCAGTCATCCTTTTTTCCGCCGGGGTTAAAGCATACAAGGCTGTTTTTCCCCCTCCTTTCTCCTTTCTGGAATACCGGGGGAGATATCTAAACATTCCCAGAGTGTGCCGCACGTGCTCTCCTGCGTGCCATGTTTTCCTTTATCCAGACAAGCCGCTGCCTCTCAGTCTATCCAAAGCAGAAGCACATTGTCTGGCAGGGAATAAGCTGCTGCGCTCAGCTCGATGGAAGACCCTGGACGGGTTCACCTGAAACTACACTGTGTTTTCATAATTAAGATTTTTGATTTGGACAGACCATTTATGGCTAAGAAACCAAACTATTAGAAAATGCCGACGCATCAACCCCTGTGCTCTCCTGCACATGTGTGACCTCTTTTGAAGAGTGATCTATGCATTGGGAAATATTCGATAAGAGAATCTGAACTTAAGTTTACTAGCTTTTGTTGTCATGACACACAACATTAACAATGCTTTAACAATGCTTTAAACTGAAAAAATCAGTATTATGCTAACAGTTGGAAGTTGACGAATCAGATATCTTCTCCTTTTAACACAAGTAAAAAGCGCACACACATTTACGTTTCTGTACGACTTGTCCCTTTAATGCGTACTCGTGTCCCTTTAATCTAATTGGCCGCGTGCTGTTTTCAGTGAAAGAGTCTGACTGGAAGAGCCATGCAGTGGCTTTTGGTCCGGTTATGGACTGGCCGGTGTAGCTGAGCTCAAAATGGAAATCCCATTAAGCAGACTCATTTCATGAAAGACTGAATAAATTCTGCTGTCGAACAATGAGTCATTTCCTCTACCCACACGTGTATTGAAACAACTGCAAGCTGATTTAGGGATGCCCAAAATCATTGTCATAGACAGAGCAGGAACTTTAAAACATGAGAGGTCGTCCGCGCGCCTCTTTCTATTTGTGTTCGCATCACAATGATTAGTAACAGCCTGCACCCAGTACAGATTAAAAGAGGCATGATTCTCCGAGCGCAAATCTGACCAGACAGCCTTAATGAGAGGGGCAGATGTAGGGGACCGCTAATTGTGTTATCAGTTTGTGGCTTTTCTCTGCCAAGCTGGCTGGGTAGCCAAAAAAGGGATCTCATTCATCTGCTAGCATAAGTACTGCACAACATAAAATGCAAACTCCAATGCCTGTGTTGCTAGCCATCTGCTAGTCATGCATAGCTAGCCACACAATTAACAATCTGCACCATGCCTGATCTGTTATCCACATTTGTTCACTGAAACTTGACCAGCATTGACTCTGGGATGGTTTGGGTTAGAGCATGGGAGCTTAGCAAGCCATGGTCGCTAGGTGATGCAAACATGATTCTTCCATCACAGGGGAAGGAAGTGACAGGGCCCACAAGACTCCCACAACACAGACTCTTGAAGTTTGTGGCGTGCAGAAAACGGTCACAGGAAAAGAGGGATTCTTTTTTATCTCTGCACAACCACCCGTGCAGCAAATCTACACAAACCCACCGAAAGCAGTGTGGACCTGCAGCAGGGTTCTCATGCACGTCTGAATAATGCAATATGCAGATAGGGTCTTTAGGATATATATATAGATAGGCTTGAGGATATAACCTATAGACATAAAGAGAACGTGCTGCTATATACAATGGAAGCGCATAGTGAAGTATGAACGATGCAAAACATATAGAAAAAAGTCGGGTAAATCACTCGAGGCATTTTCCTCATGTTCCTTAAATCCAATTCCGTGTGCACCACATTGCACCTGATGTTTGTTTGAGCGAGATCCCATTTGCTTTCATGGGACAATCCCAGCTGTCTTTATATCTACAAAGATTTCATTTGGAATGAATGAAAAAGCCACAAAGTTTCAACTTCAGAGCAATAGCATTAGCACTAATGTATCACCAGAAAACAGCATGCATATCACACAATGTTGTATTGCAGTACACGTTGGGTACAACATTGCCATGAGCTAAGCTAAAATGCAGCTAATGCGCCAAAAAGGAGAAAGAACCATTACTGTGTTTTTTATCCTTGCCCTGCAGCTTTAGGCTGTCAATCAGAAGTGAACAAAGCCAGCAGTAGACCTGAGTCATTCTAACGATCAACAATACTCTGGACCCATGAGATTTGTAGGGTCAGGCTAATCTCCACCTTTTGTAGCACCTAATGGGTGGTCCATCAGCTCCCTGTGACCTGGTTTCTTTCTCATCTACAGGGTGGCATATGAGCTTTATAGTCCACAAAATGCAATCAGACACGTCTCATATATTTGTGCAGAACAATTATCTGCCTTTTACGATCAAAACACACATTTTGTTAAAGCTACAATCCGTAACTTTGGCCTCTTTGTCGCCATCTCTGTTTGAAACATACAACTGCAGGTTTACTTTACATACTTTATTTACGAATGTAGAAAACGAATGAAGACAAACTAACATTTCCCAGGAAAAGTCATTATTATAAGCGTTTTGAACACTGGTCTGTTATGTACTTACTCGACAACTGATTTTTAAATTTATTTTGAACCCAAAAAAGTTACGAATTACAGATTTAACCACAATGATGAACAGTTGCGGGGGTGGCTGATCTTTATTCCAGACCCATTTTAGCTTATACAGTAAAATACAGATCTCGTTCACGTACGTGAGACCTGACAAAATACCACCGTTGGTAGAAACCCGCCCAAAAGGGATATTCCTTTATACTTTATGCAAAACATAGATCAGTCACTTTATTCCAACACGGCGCCTGATTTAGTCTCTATGTGTCAGAACAGTAGTCTGTTTTGAATCATAGTAATTCTGCAAGTGTTCTGGTGAGCAGTTATGACTCAGTCACAGCGTTCGGTCCATTCAGCACTTCTCTCAATTTGTCTAATGCAGAGTTTGTGTCAGCATGGCAGACTGGTAGCTAACAACAAGTGCTGTCATTAAATATGTGGCCGGGAGCTATAACAGTGACTGTTTTTGCATACACAATAACGACATTTCTGTAACTGCCAAGAGAGAGGAAATGTTGTAGCTGCTCGTAGGGCTCGTGAAAGGGGGATTCCAAGCAGAGGAAAATTAATCAGGAGAGCGGCAGAGTCCATGTGCACTCTAAGCCACGCCCCCTTCTTATCTACAGCTCTTTTTTTCTAAGGGGTGTGTGTGTGTGGGGTGGGGGGTCTTTTTTAGCGGTAGATTCCCAGGTGAACTTACAGAGACTCACCGGTCTCTGTAACGGCCTTGTAACAGTCAGCAGCCCCCTTATTAAAGAACTGAAACAGTGTTTTTTGCACAGCAACCAAAGCCACTGAAACCACAGAAGGCTGTGGCAGTCATTCAGAACCTACAAGCTGAATGACATGTGAAGAAACAGGGTTAATGTAGCATGCTCTCAATGTGATGCTCTCTCAATGCCGAAATACTCTATACTTCATACGTTAAAGGAAATTGATGAATATGCTAATGGAAACACTGTCCATTCATTCAGCTCTGATTCATGAAATCTTCAGCTTTTTCCATCACACATTCGTCACTCTTCCATCTGCGCCGAATTTTTCCTGCCCGCATCAAAAGGAAGCAGGGAGAAACATCAGGAGCCCGTGGACACGCATGGACGCTGCTCAGAGAGGAACCTTGAGTTTGGTCATGTTTTAAACATTTGCTAAACTCGCCGAATCTCCCCGTCAGGTAAAACGTATGCAAATATTTTGTTTAAAAAATAGCCACTCTCTCAACCAAAGTGTGGAGAGAAGGACGCCGTGCAAATCTTTACAAAAGATCTCTTAAGTAAAGAAAAGACACAAAGGCTACATGTTATCTTCTGACATTACAGCTCCTCTCAAGAGAATGTGACTTTAAAGATTGACAGGAGTGAACTGACAGGATTCAATCGCCTGTCAGTTTCATGTCAGCATTCAGCACATTGTGAGGCCGAAGACATGTAAAGCCGCTGCTGGGTGCACTTTACACAGTATGCGCTTTCAGGCACATGTCCGATAGGTGGCCTTCAGTGTTACCATATCTGATTGGACATCGACCAGACGCGTCTCAATGGATCTTTTTGTCAGTATGATTGGATGTCACACTCCTAAACCTACTAAAGGGCCATCAAGATGGAAACTGATTGTACTGCACGACAGAGGACGTTGACAAGCGCTTGCTGCGTGTCACTCGCGAAAGTTAAAGGATTGAGCAAGGGTACAAAGTAACAAAATAAAAGAATAACTTAGCTTAGATTTACAATAGCATAAGCCTCTATACAAGGTGTTTTTAAAAATGTACGTTCTCAGGTCCAACACAGTTACTCACCACAGAAGTGAGAGCCATCTGAAAGCTGTAGATGCGCGCCAGACCAAAATCAGCCAGCTTGATCTGTCCGCCACTGGTGACCAGAATGTTCTGAGGTTTAAGATCTCGATGAACCACACGGTGAGAGTGGAGGAAATCCAGACCCTGGAGCAGCTGGTACATCATATCCTGCCAAAACAAGAGCAGAGGACCTGAGCCATTCCAAATACATAAACCCACAAATATATTTTAATAACCTACAGTGAAAAAACAGCAGATGGGACAGTATTGATATCAAGGAGAGCGATTAAGACAGGCTCGAGGGAAAATCTAATATAAATGTGTAACATAGTGTTTAGTAACCAAAGATCCAGTTGACTTGGCAGGGATAAAAGCTTGCATGTCTCTTTAAGGCTAGAGTGTGGCAGATGTTGACCGACATAACGACAGAGCAGAAGACACGATTCCGTAAGGTTCAGTTCCTCTAGGGTTCTGCTTCCCTGCAGCTGTTCTGGCATTACAGTGTATTGTGAATTGACTTGTTCAGTTTACAGGCCAAGATGTAATAATGCTTCGAACTCAAAGAAGGAAAAAGATTTAAAAAAAGAGATTTTAAAAAAGTAGAGGTCCAGCACAGAATGTCATTTGCTCTGGTACAAACTGAAGAAACACAGGAGGAAGACTGGGGTCCGACTCACCAATACTCCATGTTTCAAACCTAGTGAACCTTCACTCAAAAGGCATCACAGGTGTGTTCCCAATGTGAAGGCTTTGGTAAAACAAAATAGGCAAACTGAGTAAGATTCCTTATTTACTCAGTCACTTGATTTTGCAACCAACATAATATTTTCATATATGATTGTAATGTGTACTACCGCAATCCCAGAATGCATTGCAAATCCAACATGCAAAGGAAGCGATAAAAATATCTAATGTAGTTATTGTATGTTTTGTATATCGTGCCCCTATGTAGACAGTAAGGCAGCTCACAAGGTCGCCTCAATAGGAAACATAGGAGAAGCACAGTCAGGGGCAGTGAAAAAAGACAAGCGAGAAGCATTTGCTCCCAGTTGCTGCTTGACTTGTTCCAAAGCAGAGGTATCAAGCGGTGGCAGCCAACCCCTGAGAAACCTCCTGCCAAGACCTCACAAGTAACATGGATCTGAGCCCACAGCCCTGTTCAGTCCCTAACCAGCTGGTGAGTGATTAAAGCCACTGAAACAATGGGGTGCACACTCAAGCAGAAAACTGCAAACGGCGCGAGTCGGCTAGTAAATAAGGATAGAGGCCCTGACAATGTGCGCACCAGGGGCCCGTGCTAGGGAACGTGTGCATGTTAGAGGCCAGTGTGCCTGGCGGCCAGCGTAAACAAGAACCCTTTCTGAACAACCCTCTAGCCATGACCAGTCAGACCTTCAGGTCGGGTGTAGCACAGGCTGTTATTCCAGGAGCTCCTAAAAACAGCATCACCCCCTAGCAGTTCTTCTATCTTGGACTAAATTGGCCCACGGTTGGCGCACTTTAACTCAAAACAAGCGTGAAAGAGAAAGGCACCAAGATGCCTCACGAGCATTACCCTGGGGGTAAACAAACACATATCACCCCACCCCTACATCACTGCAGGTTTCACCATGTAGAATTAAAGTGGTATTTTGACTGAGCTGTTTTTCAGTGGAATTCTGAAAAACAAATCAATATTGATATACCAGTCACACAATCTCTCATTATAATCTCTACAAAAAACGACCTGGATTCCACCTGTTGGGTACAAGTCTTTGTTGTAACATGTACATTATGTTGCATGAATGGCAATCAAAACTTTAATGCTTCGAATTAAACCAACAGTTCCGACCTGAATACCCAGGCTTTGCTGAGAGGCATTCAGACTCTTAACAAAGGAAAGATTTGATAGCACCTGTCCTAAAGAACCTCTTCTCGGAAAAGGGAGGAAATAAAGCAGAGGAGGAGAAAGCAGAAGAAAAAGAAAAATCCCCAAAACAGCAGTCAAAACAGGGCTTCCAGAAGGCACCCCCCTTTCTCATGCTAATTCACGAGAGGCAGCCATATTGTTTATTGTACCCAAGCACAATGCAGGACATCTGCCAGTTAGCGTTGCTGTAATTCCTTCCCCATGCTTCATTAGGCTCTCCTTTATGAACCAGAGACGGGGCTGGAGAGCCTGGCCGCACTCCCCAACGCAGGGCCAACCGCTTGATCTTCTTCCAGCTCATTTGATTCCCGGGCCCTCGCTCATCAATTAGCATGCGGTGGGTCTGAAATGGGGCAGGAGTGGGCAGTTTGGGGGCCGGAACGGGGTGGAGGCTGGGACCTCTGCAATCTGGTGTCCTTAGGAGGGTGGTGAATGAGGTTATTGGGCATCTTTGGGAGGACCGCACAGAGACCGCGGTCTACATCTGATGTCTGTTATCTGGTTTCCCAAAGGGAAACTCAGTCTGTGTGGCCAGACAGAATGGAATCTCACTAATGCATATTCAAGTTTTTCAGCGGCACATTCTTATATTTTCTGACTATGAA